>CAEGAE010022450.1:0-62999 GCA_903067095.1 Girardinus metallicus | reverse complement strand
GTAGTAGATGTCCCAGTCATTGCTCGGTTCATTAATCAATCTGTCATACTGCTGCAACTGGCTGTCAGTCATTGTGTTCAGGTACCGCTTTGCAAAAAGGCTGTAAGAGACACAAGAACACATTTCTTGTCTTAAAAATTAAACAAATAGATACAATTAATTTCTTTACACTGTCAATGGCAGCTACACAAAACCACAAACAATCATAACTATATCAATCTTTAAAGATTACAGCAAAACAAACAAACAAACTTAAAATAAAATAGGGCCAGTCAAACAACACAACAAACAAAAAAGTGTATAACAACCTGAGCAGAATACAGTTCTCCAACATCCCCCTCTTGCGACTCTCATAAAGAAGCCGTCGTCTCTTGATGTCAATGGGCTCATCTGTTTTCTCCACCCAGGGTGGCAGAGGGATCTCTATTAGGTCAACTTTGGTGTCATCAGGAGCCTCTCCTTTGTAGCCTCGAGATGATACTGTCCCTGTGAAGGCTGGTCTCCAAACTGCCTGGCACATTCCTGTTACCAACTGACATACCGCAAAAGCAATTTAGTTATGTCCTTAACTTCAACATCTCATGAATATGATACGTTGCAAAGGTTTCTGCTTAATCTACTGCAAAGTGAATCACTCCATGCATTTTTTATCTTTTTTTTTTTTTTTTACTAATTACCATTATAACATCATCAACATAGTTAGACCTGGTACAGTGCTGTAGTTAGGTTTGCACTGAACGATATGTACCTCAATCTGAGTGTTACACCATGTCATTTGAATGCAACTGAATAAGTGAAATTGACTTGACTTTAATTTGGTTTCTGGAAATGCATGTTAAACTGACTTATTTTTATTGTAAAGTTCATTGAGATAGAATTTATTTTTGATGCTGCATAAATTAGACGTTATTGAAAAAATAGCATTGAAATAAAACAACTCCCAGTTGTCGGAATTTAAAAGGCTAAAAAAAAAAAAAACGATTAAAAAACGATATCTGATTTCACGTTTAGGTTTGAATCGAGCCTGAACCAACATGTGCAACAAAAACCATGCAGTAAAAAAAGCTGACTAGAATTGTGTAACGTCAACAACAGATGTCCTGTTGTACAACAGCAATCTAACAGAAAACGTTCAACTACAACAAACATATTAGCAAGTTTGATGTGACATCTTTGGAAACCCAGACTCGTGCTTCAAAATATAACTTTTGTCAATTTGTCTTTCTTTAACATTTGACTAGAATATTTTTGGGTGACCTTAGCCAAGAGTTTGTGGCATCAGAAGTGAGATTTCAACCAACACACGCGAAATAGTTATTAACCGGACAACTCACTCTTTTTGCAACAAGTGAAGACAACATTTTAGGATCCTTCCTTGATAACCTTGATAAAAAGCCGCCCTTCTTCGCTGTATGATTGTTTCTGCCTGGTGTTTTATGAAAATTACACAAGAGAACGCGTTTACGTCACAACGTGTGCGCCTAACAAACCAGCCGACTAGATGCAAACAAATCTAATATGTCTCGTTGTTGCTAGGAAACGAGGTAGACAAAATTTACTTTTGTTTCCAAAATTAAATTGATAAGATATATTGTTTATTTTGTGAATTAGTGGTGATTTACAAAGTTCCAACGTAAGTAATCCTAGGGTGAATTTAAAAGTAGGAACCAAATTGTATATTTTGTTCCCGACCGGTAACTTTCCTTTATGGGCTTGTATTTTCATCGATTGAAAAAAATAGCATTAGCCGAGCAAGCGAGCATGCAATAGCCTGAATATAAACGTGGGTGCATGTGCAGGTGGAAGTTTAACCTATGAATCCTTAAACTGGTTCATATTTTTTCTTGTTTTTTAGTGTCGAATTTTACCTGCACTTCTGTTTTCGCAAACCCTGCGTGGAACGTTACCAACCGTAAGCTAACAAACGAGGCGTTAACGCCGTGCTTAATTCTTTAGTAAAACAGAGACACCTGTTGGATGAATGAATAGTTAATTTAACAGAGCGTCTCTGTGAAAACTAAGCTGGTCAAAAAAGAAAGCAGAAAAACAAGCTACAGTTCACAGAAGGTCGGCATCTGAGTCCGACAGAATGTCTGCTGCACGATCTGCAGCAGGACCGAGCAACTCCAAAAATGACCACGTAGATCTGTACAGTGACCTGTATCCAAGCGATGAGGTAAGTCCACTGTAAGGCCCTTTTTAAAGGAAAAGCACATGGTTGCCAGTGTATTGATTTATTGTAATGAGTGTTTCCATGATTCAAATAAGTTAACTGAAAACAAACCACATTCAACAGTTGCCTAAGATTATTCCTTAGGCAACTGGAATAATCTAATCTGCGCAAATCAGTGTTTAGAAGTGCGTTTGTGATAGTGTTTCTTGGGGGGGAAAAAAAATATCATATATAGTTCTCCCATGATCACACTGTTGTTGTAAATATAAGTTTTCCAAGGGCCAGAATTACAGCAGCCATGACGACTCAACTCCTTTGAGAGAATCTCCAAGAGTTTAGAATAAACCAAAAATAAATATTCATCATGCTTGATTTGGGTCCCATTATGTTTCTAGGAAGGTCAGTTGAGGTTGCACGTTGACTCTGGCTTAAGAGTGGGCTGCACAGTATGTCACAATTATTTCGCAATTACAACATTGGTCTGTTCTAAAGTAAAACCTCATTGCACTGTTTGCAATGCAGTGTTTGTTGGCTATTATTTTTGAAATACCAGAAATCTATGATTTGCATAGGAGTAATATATTTTTTGAAATGTCCTGCTTTGGAATGATAAGGTCTATTTTTATGCCAAACTAAGCCTTTTTATTGGAGTCTGACTGCAGTTGACGCTCACATCTAAAACCCAGATATCAGTGCCCAAGATGCTAAAAGTTAGACAGTGATTAAATGCACAGAAGTGACAAAGGAGCAAGCAAGTGGTGGTAAATTCAAAGTTTCCTTTCTGCTTGCTTGCTCCTTTGTCACTTCTGTGGTAGTAGATGTCCCAGTCATTGCTCGGTTCATTAATCAATCTGTCATACTGCTGCAACTGGCTGTCAGTCATTGTGTTCAGGTACCGCTTTGCAAAAAGGCATGTTTTCTCTAATACCATACATTCCCACTGTAAAAGAAAAAGAGGTTTATGCATTATAAAG
The DNA here is from genome assembly GCA_903067095.1 of Girardinus metallicus. Classification (NCBI taxonomy): domain Eukaryota; kingdom Metazoa; phylum Chordata; class Actinopteri; order Cyprinodontiformes; family Poeciliidae; genus Girardinus; species Girardinus metallicus. The sequence continues at coordinate 59,852 of CAEGAE010022450.1, read as the reverse complement.
ATGGCTGTACTATTACCTTGAGAGCAACAGAATATACTAAAGTACAAACTAAAAAGAGTACTTGTGCTAATTACCATGTACCACTGAAATTGTCTTGATCTGAGAACAATTAAAGAAAAAACAAAATTAGCTCCAGCCCACCCATGTTTATCTTGCTATCATCTGGCACATTTTAATCAAACATAGTCATTTTACCAGTTTTGTACAGCTTTATTGTTTTTTTTTTTGTTTTTTTTTTTTGTTTTTTTTTAACTCATGCCATACAAGTTCTTAATGTCCCTGCCTCTTCACCACAGGAACACTGTGTGTTTATGGCTTGATGTTCTGTTTGATGTCTGAGCTGTAGAAATGGATGAGTTTTCACTGTAACTCAATTGAATAGTGATAAAATGATAGCTTCTAGAAGGGCCCCTTGTTCTGTCATTTATCTATGTGCTGGCACAGCGGTTTCCTGTGTTCATATTCTATGATTTTTGAGATGTAGAAAACAAAAGGTTACGGAATTCACTTATTGCATTTCATCCCCCACAGGATTTGGATAAAATTTCTGAAGCAAATGAACTTTTTGATGCTGTTCTAACGGGGACGGTTGATAAAGACAAGAAGGTTTCAAATAAAACAGCTTCAACCAAAAAGGCTTCAGAAGGTGGGAAAACGACTGAAGAGAAAAAACACAAAAAACAAAAGATGACCAGAAAACTATCTATATATGTTGGGAATTTTCCCTGGGTAAGGACCATTCTCTTTTTATTAAAGTTGTGTCTGGTTATCTTGAAAAATAGTGGATGAATTCTCTTTGTTCTTTGTTTTGCAATTAAACACACATATTTTATTGAAGAAAATAGGCCAACAGAGAAACTTCAACTGAAAAACAAAAATGAACACACTTAACTTCCTGTGAGCAAATGAAAGTCACCTGATTTTCCAGCAAATATGCTGATTTTCAGCGGTCCTTACCCAAGGACTGATGGCAATGTCAAATTTATTTATATGGCACCTTTAAGAACAAGTGCAAATGCTGAGCAGTGATCCATGGTTTATAAAACAATAATGCAGAATAAAACAATTAATTGACATCTTAAAACAATTCAGCAGTTCAAGCTCTAATCAAATGTCAAGGGAAAAAAAAAGAGTTTTAACACCATTTAAATGTTTTTTTTGGTCTGAGCTCTGCATACCTACGGAAATAATCTGTGCAGTTACAGCACTTGCTCTGAATTCACCCAAAAACTTGTAAAGCTTTTAACTTTTTTTCTTATTGTATTATTTATTTAGCTTTTAAAATAATTGTACCATATTTTGGGAATTGCTAAGTATTTGCTTTATGTAAACTTTCCAACGTTGTTTTTTTTTTTTTTCCATTACCATAAATTGTTTCTTAAACTTTGTTTTTAACTACTATTTAAAATTCTGAATCCTCAGTAAGTGCAAAGCATCTATTTTTAATGAGATACCTGGTTTGGTAATAAACACAGGTTAAAATGATTTGCTATAACAACCAGTTTGTAATGCCTGGCAAATGACTTGACATGGACATATGTTCAAATAAATACCTAAGAGTTTGTAAGAATAAATATTTACAGTGTAAAAATGTAAATGTACACAATTTTCATCTCTCAATTTTCACTACTCTATTTTTATTGTCATTTATTTGTTAGTGTAATATTTCTCATAGATGTCTTAAAATGATTTCATCCCTTCTATCCTCCCGTCATTCCCTCCCTCCAAACCTGCTCGTCCTCACAGTGGACATCAGACAAGGACCTCACAAGCTTGGCCCTGCGACTCGGTGTTAAAGACATAGCAGACATCAGATTTGCTGAAAATAAAGTTAATGGCCAGTCAAGAGGGTGAATATTAAAAAAAAAAAAAAAAACATACATTTTAATAATTATGGAGAAAACATTACAAATGTAAGATTTTGTGAAGTTGTATGTTTCTAATTCAGCATTACTCACCTTATTGTTTTCCCGTGTTCCAGCTATGCAGAAGTGGTGGTAACCACAGAAGAGTCATTAAAAATATTGCTGGAAAAAATGCCACTATGCCATATTAATGGAGAAAAGATAGATTGTCGCTTTGCCACTCAGCAGAACCTCTCTGTGTTTGAAGACATTGCAAACCAACGTAAGATCTGCAGAAGCAAATCCAGATAATGCATACCTAATTTCAGTATGACTGTTGATTTTAACAGAACGTGTTTTTCACAGGCATACCCGTACGTGCTGGATCAGGTTCTAAGGACTTGGATTTTGCGGAAAAGACTCCCACTGCACTATCGTCACAAGAATCCAGTGCTCTCCCTGCTCCTCCAACAGTTTTCCCATCACATCCGTTTGCAAACATGTTTCCTTCACCACCCAGTTTTCTTGGACAGCCACCTCCTCTGTTTCCACACATGGCACCACCGGTCCCTCCCCTCATGCCACCTCATATGTTTCCTCCACATCCTGCGCAAATCCCTGGCCAGCCATCTCCGGGTCTGCATCTAAATCCTCCTTTCTTCAACCTGACACAAGACGGGCACAGCAGCAAGTTGTATAGAGAACAAAAGTGAGTGAGGGAACATCTGTGGTGTTATTACATATATACATTTTCAAAGCTTAAATTAACAAACAATAGTCTAAGGAATACCATAAATGTATAATTGGTTTAATTCAATGATGTAACATGAGTCTTAAAAGTGACCTTGTTATTCCAGACAAACATCTCAAAGTGAAGATGGAGATTTTGAGGAGATGATGAACAGAAACAGAGCAATTGCCAGCAGCGCAATCACCAAGGCTATTTCAGGAGCTACAGCTGGTAAGAACAGATGGTCAAATTTAGAAGTAAAATGCAAAGAAATTTTAAAAATATTGGAAGCCATTTGGACAAAAATACATTTCCAACTGTTAATGAAACGCACTCATTTTGATAAACCTTGGATGTCTTTTTAATTTAACAACCACCTCCACTATTTCCTCTAAAAGTAGACATTTTTCTAGGAAAGCTTCAAAATTACAGTAAATAAGAAAGAAGGATCACATTCTCAAAAGGTGTTTCTTTGTCTTGAGCAAACTCAATATGCATGTCTCTCTTAATTTCAAAGCTAATGCAGAATTTAGGACTAGTCTTGATTGAATTCATTTTAAAAAGTTTAAATTTGATTTATTTTTATAATGGCAATTCAAAACAAAATATGGTCTTAAGGGACAATACAAGTCAATTCAGTCCAGTCATACAGGCAGATCTAGTCAGTTTCATACATTTCAACTTGTTTCTAGGGAAACCAAGTCAATTCCATTGAACTTTTAAGTTTGCAGCAATTTTTTATACGGAGCATGCACATAGTGACAGTGGAAAGGAAAATGTTCCTTGAACAGGCAGAACCTGACACAGCATGAGCAGCCATCTGCTATGACTGGAGTTTTGAAAAGATAAGGTATTTACACATAAGAACCACAAAAACACTTATCCAGAAAAATTTTCTGTCAAAAAAAAACTAAATGGTTATTTGCAGCCGTGGCTTCATTTTGGACAGTTTGTTCCTGGTTACCTTTTTGTAACACTTTGTAGAAAGACTTGGAAATAAAGTGGTGTGTTTGCAGCAGCACTGAATATGACATTTTAATAAACCTAATATCCCTTACCTTTCTTCTTTGTGTCGTTGCAGGAAACCTGAATACAGCCATGGAAACACTATTAAGTGCTATTGCCATCATTAAGCAGTCTAGAGTGTGCAGAGATAAAAGCTGTCAAGCACTTGTCACCTCACTCAAAGACTGCTTAGTCTCAATCCAAGGAGACTATGGCTGCAAGTGTGTATTTATATTTGTATTAGCAGCTTTTTCCTAATAGCAGCCATTCTATCCTCTCAGTCCTTATCAACCAATTCATTTCACTTTTCAGACCAAGCCGTCATTCCAGAGAAAGAGAAAGGGACAGAGGACGTGAAAGAGACCATGAGCGTGACAGGGAGCGTGACAGAGAACGGTACAGAGAACGAGACCGAGGCGACACTTATGACAGGGAAAGCACAGGAGGATCTCGAAGATACAGAGAACGTTCCTGGAGCGAAGAAAAGGACAGGGAGCGTTCACGAGAGCGAGAACGACACAGAGATCACAGAGACCGATACCGCTAAATTGGTAAGCCTTTCACAATTCAATAACTTTCTGGATTTATTGGTTTGATTACCTCTATAGATTGGATGGCTGGTTACGAACGTTTGGTGTAGATTTCAACCTTAGAAATATGTTTACTTTGGAAATTGGTGATGTTTAATCCAAAATGTTTTGACTGCAGGGACTGTACAAGAATGAGATAAGCAAAATTAAAACTCAAAAGGAAAGGGACTATTGGTCTTTTTAACAGTACTGAGTTGAAGTGTCTCCCATTTTGATAGTATAAGACTGCATCAGTGCTAACATAACTGGGAACCTGTATCTCTGGAAAGGCAACATGAATACTTCAAGGTATATACTGGATTTAGTGAAATTATCTCCATACAGTCAGTGTCCTTTTCAAGGAAATGATTCTGTATTTCTGTGAGATGATGCACAACATTTATTACAAGATTATTTGGTGTGGTGTGACAGCAGTCCAGACCTTTCCCATCCAATAATCACTTGAAACATCAAACCTCAAGACTGTTGATGAACTAGAATAATTTTTATAGTTTCACATGAGTAAATATTAATTTCCAAAGGTCAAGCAGCCTCACTTGACCTTCTCAGCTGTTTACTGAGAACTGTTGCTACTAAAAAAAGAGTGCTGAAATTTTAAAGTTCTGTGTTTAAGGGTTTTAGAGATTTATTGCTGCTATTAACATATTTTGCGTTAGACTGCAAAATATCTCACGTTTTCTATCATGGATATTTCCTATATGCAATATATTTTGTGATTTATTGAATTGTTACTCCAGAAGCATGATTTAATTTAGAAAGACTGACCTATGTGACTTTATTTTAGCAAACACCACTTTAAATTTCAGAGTTTCAGGTTTAGCATGTAAAATTGAGTTCAGACACACTCTTAAAAGTCATTTAAATGATTCCACCATATCTTACTATTGTTGATGGGGGGAGAAGCCACATAGGAATGTGGTCTTACAGGTCATAACTGGAGGTAGTCTCTGTTGCATCCACTTTCCCAGCGGGATATCCAACAGAGAGCATTCCAGTTTTTTCTGGACTAGGAAGTTTGAATTTCCAACTTCTACCTACAAATGGAATGCAGCATAAGCACCATTCCTTTTGTGGCAGGGAAATATTTTGGATGGAGTATGTATACATTTATTTCTCATTTACCTGTATCAAAAATGGTTAGCCTTTGCAAGTGCTGTTGGAATTCTCCAAGAACATTTTTGTCAGCTCACATTTGATAGAATTAAAGTCACCCAACTAGTTTTAGTACACATGGCCATTGTCCAGATTTAGCACATACAGAAGTTCACAGAATTTATGAAGAGACTTAACATGTTTGTATTTGTGTATTGCTTTCAATCCGTATTTGAAATTTAACTATGTCTTTGCAATGCTTCTCTATTCCCCACTCCCTCTCCTCTCTAGGGTGATTTTGACTGAAGCAGAAAAGGAAAGGTATTTTGTTTTTGCACCACGCTGTATAAACGTCACAAAGAATCTGAACTTCAAAGTGTAAAATGTACTTTTTTCCCTCTAATAATACATTGATTGTATAACTTTGTTTAACCAAAAGGCCTGTACATTTTTTTATGTATAATAGAAGCATTTGCATGCAGTGAACACCTGTTAAGTTTGTTTTCTTCCCTTTTTGTATAAACTCTACAAATTGAAAAAAAAAAAAAAAACTAGAAACCTGTGTTCTGTCAATCTTATTAAAAGTACCTAAAGGATCACCATTTGTGTTTTGAATTTACTTGCTTGACATCAGACCACTGTTTAACCTTTAAAAAGCATCAGAAATATTTACCCAGTTTTTAAACACTGTAGATCATGTACACAAGTTTAACCAGTGCTTTAAGGTTGCGTGATTAAAAATACTTATATTGCTGCAGTGTGACAAGTCAAGATGATAAGAAACAAAGACTTTTTAAATTACTTTATTTAAAAAAAGAGAAAAAAAAAAAGCATAACTGAATAGCCATTAAAGGATTCCATGCCCCAAAACCCGACCCTCCATAGTCCTTAAAGTTCTTGGAGTTATTTTTCAAGCGGTGCATAATTCAGCAATTTCTCAATAAGATCCACATGAGACAGCAGCATCCTTCGACAACAGTAGCGCTTCAAGCCCAGGGCATCAAGTGCATCACTTAGGGGGGGAAAAAAAGAAAAAAAAAGAAATAACATTAGTCACTATACGTGGTAATTATCAGTGGTAACAATATTAACATTTAAATATTTGTATTATTTACCATGTTGAATCATATACCAGAAACTTGTCTCAAAACTGAAGATTTAGTGCAGGCAGTAATGAAAAGATGTCTCACCCCTCAGTGTATTCTGCTTGAAGTAAGCCAAGGTAAGCTTCCCATTTGTTACCCACAATCTTCCCACAAGTGAAGCACCTGACCGGGATAATCATTGTTATGGTTACCTGAAAATAGATAAAACATCCCGCTATTATACCAAAGTTTGCAATAATATATATATGTGTGTGTGTGTGTGCGTGTGTGTGTGTGTGTTTATATGTACTTTTCAATAAAAATCGTGCATGTTTATAATGTTTCGAATACTACGAAACAATGAACAATGCAAAAATAATTTAAAGTGACTCCTGAAACGAGGTGATCCTTGCGACTAAAGTGCGTGTTGCTAACATGTTGTTTTGCTACCATAGCATAACTACTACTGCTAGCCCACAAGCAATACCATAAATACAATAAAAGTATAAATATAAAGATGGGAATCTCCTTAAAAGTTCTTAAAATATGTTTTAATGTTATGTAAGAAATAACGTGGACAAGTAAAATCAATGGTATAAGCTAATGTTAGCCTACCACGAGCGCACATTTTGCGAAATTTATTGACTTCTGGCAATAGTTTGTGCATAAAATACATTTTCTCCAGTACATATACACAGTCTTATTCCACTTTATCACTCACCGTAACCAAATGTGGTAGAGAATCAACCAGAGAATCACAACAAAAGGTAGATTTTTCTAGGAGAAAGAGTCCAGCGCATTAGCTACTCCGTTTGCCCCTGACTTTGTAACAACTTCCGGTTCAGATTCTTCCAAGATAAAAGCACAAATATTCATCAGTAAAAACACGACATAGTTGGGCGAGTTTCCGGAAGGATGAGCGAAGAATACGTTACTAGATTAAATGTTTCAGAAATCTATTAGGAATATATCTCAATTTATTTTTAAAACAAAATACTACGCTATGTTCAGTGGTGCCTCTTATAGCTGTGCTCACTTGGCCAGATATTGATAGTCTAATATGATTATTTTTACTTTAATAGCAATTTAAAAGAGAATATAGATTTTTTTATTTCTTAATTTGATTAATTTATGAAGGCAATATAATGCAACTAATCTCAATGTGGACAAGTTTACAGTATCTTCATAAAACAATAGTGTAGGGAAACTTCAGAGCTGAAATTATTTTAGCTCTGATTTTGGAGGCCACCTCAAAACTGTCAGTAGTCATCATCTAGCAAGATGTTTCAACATTTTTTGAAGGCCCTAGTTCATTGTTTCACAACATAAAAGATTGTCTCACATTTAACTGCATCCATGGGTGAGAAAAGATACAACAAAGCAGTGCCCAGTAAATGGTGGTCATTATGGTTCAGTAGAAATAGTAATCACACAAAAGTAATAACTACATATTAGTTATTACTTATATGGTCTCTTATGTACAATAAACTCTATCTTAGTATTTATGATAAAGACTAAAGCTGGCATGTGTTGATATATGATATATGAAAGACATTAAATATGCCCGTACAGAAAACTTCTTTTGAACCTTGCCATGCCATTTTAAGAAAGTCACACACATTTGTTCAGCCCAAAAATAGTTTTCATACTTTTTTCATTCATTCCTGATTAGAGAATTTTTGCCCTCCTTGGATTTGCTGTTGGGCATAATGTTGACATGAAGAAGGCCTTAACACAGCTTTCAAAACATAAGGGAAAAAAGAACAAAAGTAATCACTTTGCCTGGTTCACCGCCTTTAATAATGTTAATTTTCGAATTATTTTCTTTACAATTAAATGGTTGAGAGCAGAGGGGAGGGAGCATAAGGAAGTTATGTTAAAGTATATAAAATATATATATATATATATATATGTATATATCATATCCATCGGTATCATTATCATTACAGTCACCATGATAAATATCATCACTATCATAGCCATCAGTAACACCATACATTATTACATCATCTATGTATTTTAATCTGCTACAGCACATATGCTAAATGAGGACTCCTACTTGAATTATTGCATTTATACGCTTTTGAAATTATGAAAATAGGAATTTTCTTCTTCTACTACTTTTTTTAAATACACTGTATAGTACAATGTAATGTGACATTTTTGTACTGACATACTATTTTTTATCATAATAGGGAAGTTGTGAATGTTTATGAATAACCTTTTCTCTAAACTGTGTTTAATTTATTTAAATTAAAGACCACCAGTGTGTGTATGTGTGTGAGAAGTATCTTTCTACTTTATAGTCAGTGAACTTGAGTTATGCAGTGCAAGCAGAAATTACTGTGAACAGCTGTACAGATGAATATGTGCAGCAACAACTGGGTGTGTTTTTTCTCTCCCTGTGAGTGAATTACGAGAGCAAACATACACATAACTTTTATGCTCATGTAAATGTAAGATGCTTTTATGTCGCTTGTACGGTTTGTGCATTCAACAACACAAGATGAGCAGAGGAAAGACATAAACAACTGATGTTTCGACAGCAGTCTTTCAGTCTAATGTAACCCACATATACTAGTGTCAAATGTTAGATGTAAACAAATTCAACTAACACAGATTATAAATTTGTAATATTATTTGACAAGAAAAAAATATCTTCCTTATTCTACACCAAAAAAAATAAATTGTATTCCATTTTCAGTCCTTTGCAGTCTTTATCATTACCCATGTCATGATTGTATGTTCTGATTGTAAAAAAAGAAGTTAAGTGATTTTAGATCTCTGAACATTAACAGACTGTATTTTTGCTGAACTCAGTGAAGACATCTCAACCCAAGAAAGGCATCTATAACAGAGAATCAACCAAATTCTGGGTAAAGAAACTAATGTCTTTACCTCAATATGAAATTGTTTTTTACCTCTGGTGGCACAACTTTATATATTAAATGCACTTTGCTTGTTTCCAACCCAAAACTGATCAAAATCCATATTTTGATCAGTTTTGGGCTTCTGTTTCCAAGCCCACAGGTTCACATCAAAGGTAAACTTTCACTAGAGCAGACTTTCACAGACTCAAATTAATCTCAATCGTTATGATTCACTATCTGCCTTGTATTTAGTTTATTTGGCCATAACTTTCAGAACATTCTCCTTTACTTTGAAATTATAGAACTCAGACAGTCCAGGGACATTATTGATTTTTTTTTTCATGACTTTTAAGCAAAATAAACTGCAAGAATGCATAAATATTAAAACTCTATCAACATTTATACAAACTGGAAAAAGTATTAGATTAAACCACATTTAAAGAGTTCTGGCGGCTATGTAATGCGGTGTAGTTTTTTTTTTCTCTTTAAAAAATGTTCTAATTACATTTTATATGCAGTATTGTAGCAACTTCATGCATATAATAAGTATAGTTATGCTCCATATAAAGCCTTGATCAAACGTTACATAGGCTGATGCACTACACATGAAAGCAGGCCAAAAAAATAAAAACCTAAATTATACAAGGATGAAAAAAAAAAAAAGAAAATACACACTGACTGCTGTGTCTCCCCATCGCTCATCAAACCAGAAAAGTCTGTGAACCAGTCAACAATATTCTTATCTTAATTTGGTTTTAATTTCTCCTTGCCAGCAGCAGAACTCCCAGCAAAATGGCTCCTGCAGCGATAATGGCACCGCCAATAAGAAAGGGCTTGAGATGTTCCACAAAGTCTGTACCAGAGGCCTTGTCACCCGCTGCTGACTCAGCTTCTGCTGCTCCGTCTTGAACGGAGGAGAAGCAGGGATTCTCGGGCTCAGGGGCAGCTGGGGCCGCAGGGGCATGATCAGCCTTGCGTGATGCTGCTGGCTCCTTCTTGTCTGCTTTGGATACTGCCTTGGGTGCTGGAGCCCCTGCCTTGGCTTTGGCTTCCATGGATTCAGGGACACAGGTGTGGTGTGGTCTGGTCAGTAAGAGTCTTTACAAGGTCAGCTTTGAGCTGCTTCACTGGCAAAAAACAGCAAACAGACAGATTATCCTTTCCAATTAGCCCCCGTCATCATGTTATGTGCTCTGATGTGAGTGGTTAGAATGAAATATGTATGAGGCCCTGATAGCCATGTGTGAGCCTGGAATGTGACCTTGGGAAAAATGGCATTGATGGGACTACTTCAATGCCCATAGGAATGTGAAAATGTTTATATTGGCCACAGCCGCTGTAACATAACCACCCTCTAAAACGGTGATCACATTCAGAGCTGCTTCATGTGTTAAGATTTTTTTCTTTGGTTCAATTCAGCAATCATGTAAATGAAGGCAGGGGTGACAGTGCTAAAAGATGTACATCTAAATGAATCCTTGTTCTATTGACCTAGACATTAGCAAGATGAAAAGTATTTAATATATTTCACTGCCTTGCCCTCGGTCTGACTGTAAAACCTAATGAGTCATATGTGCTATAAATGGATACCAAGATGGAGGAGAGCATCCATCGATGGAGGAAGAAGTGAATGAACAGCAAATCAGTGAAAATGGAGAGAAATAAATCAGGTCGAGAGAGATTGCATCACAACAGTTTGAATTGCACAAAATGCAGGCTAGAAGCCTCCTAACAAAAAAATGGCTCCTGTTCTAAATACTGCTGTGATACAGTCCAAAAGGAAAATGGATGTGCTTACCTTTCAAACAGTTAGGTTGAGATTATAAGAATAAATGGATGGATGAAGAGGCAAAGCTTTGGAAGTTAAGATGTCCTTAATAAAGGAAAATGAGCAACACCAGAGAGATGGAGGACACTGAAAGCAAGAGGGAGGGCAATGGGAGGAGAGCTGGGTAGACTGGGATGTACCATCTGGTTGCTCAAAACAGGGGAGAGGGACTGAAATGGTTCATTTTTCAAAAACTTTATGGCAATGAGTATTATTTCAACCTATCAAATTAGGTGGATCTCACATATTAATCACATTTCACATAAGAAAAATTAAAACAACAATCTGCATGATATGACAGTGTTGGGGAAAAAAGAATAGATAAGTGATGTTGAACAAATTCCCATCACATTTCTGCTTTCTTCTTTTGTATCTGTAATAACTCAGTTGAATGTGTGTTTGCTCATGTGTTGTTGCCTTTGATGTTGCTGCTATCTTCCTACTGAGATACAAAGAATCCTTCTATTCTATATTATTTTCTAATCACGCACTTTGGTGGGTATATTGTTAAAACCTGTTGTCCTGACTAGTCAGATATAACAGACTCTAGATGAGGGGTGGGCAAACTTTTTGGATCAGGGGCCACATTGACTTTGACTGCTGGGCCGGGCTAACACCAGATGAATACATATCAAACATAAGCATAAAAAAGCATTACAGTTTTAATACGTACATTCACTTTTAGTGGGAACAGTGTTGTTTATCTCCTTTTTGCCAGGTGGTAGCTCAATTCCAACTGCAACTCCTGAGGTGCCGTTTCTATGGAAGCCCATTTCCGCCACTCTGTTAAAAAAAAAAAAATCTCATTATAATGAGATAATTTATTATAATGAGATAATAAATTATCTCATTGTAATGAGATAATTTATTTTATTTTTTTTTAACAGAGTGGCGGAAATGGGCTTCCATACGTTTCAACTTAAGTTTATTTATTTTTTTATGTAAAGCTGCAATAAATTTAAAGTTTTTGATGAAATTCTAAATTATTCTGCGGCAATTCTCAGAACAGATCTGAGGTTTTCATCACTCGGATGAGCTCTGTGAGGTGCTTTGTTCATCACGCTAAGTCTGTTCACACAGGTAAGTAGAGCCAAACCACACCAGCATCCTCTGTGCCATCTTCTGGATATTTGAAAAATTTGGCTGCACTTAATGAAGCATAAAACCCATCCAGTTTAAGAGAGGTCAACTTCTCAGCGCGGTAAACGACCGTCCTTGCGTTGACCGGTTGTTAGCATAATTAGCATGCATGGTGGAAAAGTGGCGGCTGGTGTTTGTTCTTTAAAAACAGCAACCATTTCTTGACAGATAAGGCATACAGCTTTTGGCCGGACTTCAGTGACAAAATATTTAGTTATCCATTCCTTATTGAACACTCGACACTCACTGCCAACTTTTCTTCTGTTGTAAAGTTCACAGCAGCAGCAGAGTGAAGTCCGAGCCCCACAAAATCAAGTCAGGTATCACAGCGCCTAAAGCGCCCCCTGGTGGAGCGCCAGGCATTACCAAATGAATGAGTCGTGATTATGATATGATCTGATTTGGGCAGTTCTGTACCAATTAAAAAGACCGACAGGCCGGATGTGGCCCGGGGCCGTAGTTTGCCCACCCCTGCTCTAGACGGAGCACATCTGGCTCGCTGTGAATCACCACCAACGAAATCTTTAGTAATTTACTGTAGCTTAATTCCCAAACACAAAGTATATTGCATAATTTCACATGCCATTCTAAAAACGTAAAAACGTTTTTATGTTGATCTTACGTAAAAACAAAAATCAGTTTTGTAAACGGATTTTCATATCACAGTTGATATCCTTCCTGCATCGCTACGTCGTCACTGTGGAAACGACAAACGCTGAAAAACACCGCTATAGGTTATGAGCATGCGCATAACTTTTAAAAAAACGGGTGTCTTTTTTTTTTTTTTTTTAAAGAAAAGCAACTTATTATCATATTTTTAATCATATCCTTCAGGAAAGACAGCTTTTTTTTCTGACAAAAGAACAGAAGAACAACATATGTTGTCGGGTCTTCCATAGGGATTTCTGGATGACATCACAGAGGGGAGCGGCAACCTCTCAACACACACTACTTTATTTGAACCAGTAACCGCTCCCTGGTATCCACAAACCACTGGTGTCGCCATTTCTCCGCAAGATTCCCAAACTGTCCACAGTGAACGGTTCATAAAGCTAAACGTAAACTAGCCATTCACGGCGTTACGCAGCTCTCCGCAGACGGGGAATAGCAAGTTAGTACGTATATTTCGGTGGGGAATATCTCAGGGGATGGGCTTGATTGTCGGAATAAGGCTGCCTCCGTTTTAGTCCGTGACAGGATTCGGGAGTTGTCCGGCTGATGGCACACTCAAGCCACTAAACTACACCACAAAACCCCAAAGAAGAGCCCGTCCTGGTCGTGGAAAACGCAAGGGATTTTCTATCTCCCATCAAGCAGGAATCATCATGCCGAGCGTTGACGAAAGGGAACGGAAAATGATCCACGCTGCTCCGTGAAGAGCCGCAGCCGAAGACGTGTTGCAAATCAGGCGGAGGACCGAGCTGTCAGTTCCGAACGCCTTCGACACGGTTGTGTAATTAATTTGGCTGCTGGATGGTATGTGTCGGGTCTACCTGGCACCCGGTAGATAACCGAGGAGGTTCCGGGGCTTTGATGTGTTGGGGGTCCATTCATGTGTCGGTGGTTGCAATGACGTCTGCATGGTTATTTTATATCAAACGGTGAGACATTTCAAAATTCACCCCGCCTGACCGGTGATCCGGTGTGCGAGCGAGCAGGATTGTCGGAAGGATATGGGAAAGAGAGCGGAACCGATGCAGTGGGTCTCGGCTAGGCATCGTCAAAACACAGGTGAGCGGCAGTAACATGATGACGATACTGACCATTGTTGCGCTGCCTCTAGCTATGTACACACACACACACACACACACACGCACACACAAGGCAGCACAGCAAGTAGTGTGACCCAGCTTTCAAACCCAGTTTCATGGCCGGTTGAAATACATTTCAGTGTTCTTCTCCATGCCCTGCTGAATAGACTACAATGGACACTGATTCACAAAGACCGACTAGTTGGCTTTACACATAAAAAATGCTGCTGCACCCCAGAGCTGCAGTTTAACATAACTTAAGGGCATTCTTTTATTGTTTAAGTTATAAAAGATACTGAAACAGAAGCAGACTCTTCCCCCACGCTTATTTGCAGCAAAACTTTAGCCTAGCTTAAAGTTTGTTCAGAACTGGTCAAGCAAGGGATGTTATTCCAACCTTTTTGCAACTTGTGTAGAGAATGTGTGGTCATTTCCCTGACAGATTGTTAATGTCTGTCTCTCAAGCAGTGTTGGAGCATAGATGATCTAGATCAATCAGCTAATATTCCTTGGATCAATTCCCATTGATGATTGGGAGGTTTAATTTTTATAATATTGTAAGTTTTTTTTTTCTCCCCTTTTCATCAGATTACAAAAGTGACACAACATACAATTTTAGTTTCATAAAAACAATATAGGGACATTTACTTTGATGTAATGAAAAAAATCTAGTCAATTCTTTTTTTTTTCCTCTTGAAATCAAATTACTATGTCCCACAATAAAACCCCTAGCAAATAGCTTTGAAGTGTTCCTAGAATAAAAAACCTGCAATTAGCAGGTCAGACCTCAGAATTAACCCTGTTAACTCTCTTTATCAATCTAGTAGTTAAACTCACTGATATGTTAAAATTGATAGTTACTTTACATAGAGAGCTTATGTTAAATTTTTGGTTGTGTAAGCGACCGAGGACTGAATACATACAGCACGCAATTTATATTGTATCAGTGTAAGGGAAGAAGGCATACATTCTTGCTTTGTCAGTTTCTGACAAGGGGGTATTTCAGATGCCACTTCCTCTTGTGCTGCAATCCAGCTCCCACTTTTCACTAGTAGCTCATTAAAAGTGACGAACAGTGGCTTTCACAGTTAAGCAATCCCCATCCAAATGGCGTGATTCCTGAGGAACACTGCTGCCTCACCAGTACCACCAGTGAGGCAGGCAGGACACAGTTGGAACTGATGACTTTATAAGCTCCAACTAAAGCAACCTTCCTAACTTTATTAAGTTCAACACACATTAGTGGATGTGGGATAAGCTCAGCGCACAATCGCTCATCCAGTTCACTGGCAACACAATGCACCTTGACAGACCGTTTAGAGTTTCTCTTAAGGACATTTTACCTAAATATACCAGTTATCTGCAGAGCAGAGACTAACATACACAAACAACATACTGAATGCAAGCCTTCAATATGAATGTAGTGCAAGTGTTTGTGTATGGGGAGAAAATAGGAACAACCAGGTTCTCTAAAACAGGCTGCACTTCTGTAGTAAAATGACTGGAGCACAAAGTGTCATTATAATTTTGATTTTCTGTTTTACACAGCTGTAGTTAAAATACTTAATCTCAAAGATTTTCTAATTCCCCTTAGCCCTCTTGGACCACACTTTCTACTCCCAGCAGCAGAATGTTTGGAGCCAAACTGAGACTATTAGCCAGGTTCATCATTCACAGTTACAAACCTGAAAATGGTTTATGTATTTTAGCTTGGCGTCACTTTCTTGAAAAGGGAAAAGTTTAAAATCAAGTAACACCTGAATTTCTCTTTGCGGAACAATGAAAGCTGTTTCTATTCTACTTATTGTATTGTATTCTATTTTAACTGACAATGAATTGGATTTCATTGGATTCTTCCATTATAGTGCTAGCTCTGTCTCAGGCAAAAAATTAAAAATAAAATAAAATAAAATAATCTCTAGCTAGGCTAGAATGTCTTCAACCAGTAAACGAAACATCGACTGATCATTAGGGATGGATGATGACAACATTTTGTAGTATCCATTGCAATTGTTATAAAAGTCACTTTTTAAAAAAAAAATCATAACTTTTTTGGGCTACTTGCCTTTCACTGAATATAATCAGAGCCATACAAGCACTTCTCTAAAACTCCACTCAGCTACAGTAAAAAGGTTACTTCACTCCAAAAGTGTGTGATATTTGCATATGATGATCTTTTTAACTGTAAAAGTAACAATTCAAATTATTTTCAGTTTTTGGGTTATTAAACATCAAAATCTGTTTAATAACTGTTAATATAATTGGATGGCTATTAAAAAACTATTGTTTAATCAGAATCACTGTTATTTGATGTGATCCTGGTGATATGCAAACAGAAAGCAACACCGGTCGGTCACTTCATACAGTTATGTTATAAGAAAGTCATTTACTATTTTAAATTATGTAGAAAATTGTTACATAAAATCTTACTTCATTTCTGTGTATACTTGAGGCTTTTTCTCTGAATACCTTGAAAGCCCTGACGGCCCGCCACTGCTCATTAATTTAATCTGATTTAACAGGACCAAGCTCGGGTTTTTGTCTTCTCAGCTAATTAAAGACTGATCCTGCTCTGAAGATGAGGTAGCAGGCATTAGATCAGCCATTGAAGTGGTTCTTTTTCAGTGTTTTCTGCCTAGACAAATGCAAAGAAATCATGGCTCATTTGTTCTTCTCAGGAGCCCCCTTGACTCTGAGCAGGTGTATAAAGTCGTGTTTCATCCATAGATCAGAGATTAATAATTTTTTAGCTCAACAAGTAGGTCAGTAAGCACAGGTGTAATGCAACTAAATATATTACTGTTACATAACAACTGATTAGTTAAGCTGTAACTCACCAGGCTGCAGTCAATGCTTTAAACAGAAGTCATTTGAAATTTTTGTTGATTTGTAAGTGAAAATACAGAAATTAACAGATTTTCCTTTCAGTCATCACTATTGCTTTTAAGGTTTTCTTGAAGGTTTTTGGATTTTTGTCTTTTCTTGTCTTACCTGGCTTTGATGGGGAATATCTTAGCCCATATGTTCAATATTGGAATGGTTTTAAACATTAAGTACAAAAGCAGTATTTAGCATTGATTCCAACAGGAAATTTGTATTTTTAATCATTTTTGTTGCTGGAATATAAACATACCATGTTGTTCATGAGTATGTAAGTAAGTAGTTTTCATACGGCTCAGGGATTGAGTACTGCATAGACTAACTCAACTTTATCATTTACTAATGAAATGAATCCGCAGTTTGCTCTACTAAATGAGAGAAACAGATGGTGTTATTCACACTCTGCCAAAATGTTTTGGGGAAAGAAATGCTATCGGCAATCATGTGACGTCATTGATCTTGTGTAGAATTTCTACAAGTGGGCAGATGCGACTAATCTTGCACAATCCCATCAACTTTCTTTTAATAGTCTCATCAGAAAAGCCTGTTTATGTTAAATCCAAGTCTGTACTCTGACTTGGCCTTTCTTTTTTCATGAGGAATTTGTTTTGATGATTTATGCTAATTGTATATCCTCATTTTTCCAGCAGACACCTTAAGATCAGGGGCCAAAAATGTTTAATATTTAGAGCTGTTCACATTTTCAGCCACCTTGAAATACCTTCAGATCCATTGTTGAAACGTCTTGTTGCAATCGCTTCCTGGGTTGACCTAACTGTGTTTGTATGTCGTGGAGTCGGGAATAGGCAAGTGACGAATACTTAAAATGTCCAACAATTCTCCTCCCCGTTGCAACAATGTCTGCGATACTGCGCTGTGAAAGCTGTCCCTCATTTACAACGAGTTGCAGTGTGTGTGCTAGGCAGGGTAAACTTTTCAAGTTGGCACCATCCAGTGCTTTGCTCATATTACGAGCGTTGTCCCGTAAAGCAACGTGAACTCTTGCATGGTCGATTTCCCAATGATCCAACATGCCCTTAAACTCAGCTGATAAATTGGCAGCAGTGTGAGACCCCGACATTTCTTTACAGTGTAAGAGTACTTGGTGACGTTCGAACTGTTCATCAATCCATTGTGCAGTAAGACTCAACATGGACATAAAACTTACATCAGAAGTCCAGATGTCTGTTGTATCTGTTTATCGGTGCACCCTAACCACCCCTGGGCACTGTATTTCATGGCAGTGTTGAAAATATAAGGGCTGCAATGTATATTGTATATTTAATAAGTAAGCTGTGTGTGTGAAGGGGAGTATGATTGATTCTAGTGTAAAGCACTTTGGAGTTCTTGGACTGGACAAAGTGCTATGCAAGTACAGACAACTTGCCATTTTCCATATATTTTTGAATTGCGGTTCAAATTTCTATCATATATTTGTGAATTGCTTGGTTCAGACAGTTACACTGCCACATGGAAAATATAGAACACTGCAGTCATTGAGACAACCAGAACTTGTTGGAAATTTGTACAGTCCCTTTACTGATGGCTTTGCCAGCTTCTTGTCAGTCTCCCTGACCAGCTTTTGTCATTGTGTTTCCAGAATTTCTTTAATTATTGACGACTCAGTTCAGTACATCTATGGATAATGTGCATTTTTTTGGACGTTTAAGCCTCTTTTCTTGATTAATACCTTTGTGCAATTTAAAACATTTTTTTACCCCTTTGTAGCATCCTGGCTACCAGCTGTGGTTTTAACCAAGGGATCCAAATTTTTGGAAAATCTGACCTAAAATTTTAATAGAAATTTGTACTCCTTTCAAAGACACTGCAAACTCCATTTCATGCTTTCCCTATAATGACCCAAATGAACCAAATTTTAAAGTCTGCAGTAGGGTACAAAGGTAAGGGAACAAAAAGAGCGATTACTGTGCATCTCAGACAAGAGATATATATTCACAAGCAATTACAAGCACTACTAAAACGCACACATTTGCATTAGTCAATAATCATTTATTATATCCCAAGAGTTTGCATTTCTGTACCCTTTTACTTGTAATTCTTTTGAATACAATGAGTGGGTGAGACTCTGGAAAGTAGACATGCAGTAGTTGTCAGTGTCAAGATGTTTTAAAAAGTTTTGGCTCCAAAGGAGTGACCTAAGTTTTTGTTTTTATTTTATTTATTTTTAAAGGCATTCTAGCTCTACCTCCCCCACCTGTTTTTACAGTGTGAGAGCTGGTCACTGAAATTCTCCCACACTTAAGAAAGATTTGTTTGACAAAAGCAAATCTCGAACCACATGCACAGTCGTGGTGTGGAAACTAAAGGAAAACCACTCATCACGTTGATGAGTGGCGATGGGCAGATCTGTTTTAGAAGTGCTGTTGGTAGGATTGAGTAGTATGTAACTTGAGCAGCTGACTGCAGACTCCCACCAGAGCAGATAGGCCTACTAGTTTACTAGATAAAGCAAAATCAGTTAGTTTACTTATGTTGCTCTGTAAAGAACTAAACGGTAAAACAAAAATTGTACAAAACTTGGACATCACAAAATGTAGTGGTTGTTTATAAAATATCATATATATTTTATGGCTAATATTATTAACTTGTTATGTTTTAATTGGTAGATGTGTTTTGGGCAGATACTGTAAAATTGTTGCATTTTTACTCAAGGTTGTCATTCTGTAAGCATTTCATCCCAGCTCATGTCTCAGTGCAAACAAGTCATTATTACACTCTTTTTTTTTTTTTTTTTTTGTGGTGATGCACATATAACTTTTTTCCAAACTGATGTCTTTAACTTGTCTGTGTATCACAATCTGTAAATTGCAGAAGTCTGTGAGTACCTGCATGAAAAATATTAATACGATATGAAAAATTCAACACACTGCTGAAAACCTGTAGCTGCAGTGAAGTGTTGCATGGAGGGAAAAAAAAGCAGCATTTTTCATCTTGATATTTGACCAGATAAATACACAAATAAAGCCCTACATGTTTGTGGGCAGCGAAGCACAGACAGGATGGCAGACCACATATGTTACCATCCTGACGCACAGTAGAATACACGCAAACACAACATTTATGCATGCTCATGCAATCTCTGCTGCGCATACTATCACATCGACTGAAGGAAGAGAAAATGGAGTGGGAAGAGGTGAAAGGGATTGAGTGGGTGGTAGTGGGAGAAAAAGATGGAGAAAGAGGCAGAGGGAGAGTAGGAGTGAGTGGCACATGGCTTTCAGGCTAAAAAAAGATGGGCAGCACGCAACCAAAACCCGAATCTGGATTAGCTAGATAAGGAAGAGGAGGGGGTCGGGGGAAGGCTAGAGGGGAAATGTAGGTTTCCTCTGCACCAAAAATGGTGCAGATGCACATGCTCACTTTCATGCTCATAAATGTCCTCTAAAATATTGAATACTGAATGAGTGTGTGGGTAGGAGCGAGCGTGAGGATGGGAAGAAGGAAGATGTGAAAGAAAGAGGGTGAGATGTAGATAGGAGAGGGTGAGATTCTTTAGGATGGACAGAAAGCCGCTCTAGTGTGACACAATGGGGAGGGATGGGATAATTAGAGACGGCAGCAACAGAAGAGCGAACAGTGTGACAAATGCCGGAGAGAATCTTGATCTGAGCAGTGTGAAACTCTGACCCAGGCACAAAAGAGACAGACTGGAGCAGATGGATGGATGGCAGCGAGCAGAGGAGGTAGAGATTTGGGACAGCTCTGCGCACACACAGTCATGCCAAACCAACATAACTTCAATGTTTTCTGCAGAGATTCTTAGTGGCCTGTCTGCCCAGCACTCAACAACATGCCAGGCCATTTTCAGCCTGCCTTTACTGTCTCGAGCAGAAATTAGAGTCGTAGCGTTCTGTTATAACAATACTGGGAAACAACTTCTCTTGATAAAAATGTGTTTTGAGATGCATCAATCAACCAGAGATCAAAATTGGGTGATTTTCTCTGATTGGTGATCATTAGGTTGGATGCTGAAAACCCAGAAGTTGGTTTTCCTCTTTCATCAGCCTAGACGATTTACTTTGACGCATCAATGGGAATACATTAAAA
Organism: Girardinus metallicus; assembly: GCA_903067095.1. NCBI lineage: Eukaryota > Metazoa > Chordata > Actinopteri > Cyprinodontiformes > Poeciliidae > Girardinus > Girardinus metallicus. The sequence continues at coordinate 38,969 of CAEGAE010022450.1, read as the reverse complement.
AAAAAAAGCCTTTGGGACATGCTTTGGTGCATGAATGGGGATAATCTTGTAATCCTTTCATTTTCCGTTGGATTTAAAACTTTATGTGCTATAGCCCTTAAGAATTAAAAGGTAGAAATTGGCAGATCAGAGTTAAAAGAAAACTGGAAATCTGGATCAGCCAGGATAAGGGTGATCAGTTCTTCTATGGTTATATTAAAATATGCAGTCGGTCCTTATTTATTTGATTGTTTCAAGACATTGTAAGCTACTCCATAAGCTTTTTAGTGGGTTATGAAGAAAGCCAAAATTACGAGCCGTTCTCAAAATGTAAGTTTGAATAGATTAGAAAACGGGAAGTATTCAAGAGTTTGTATATTTCTGGTTGCTTAATAACTTGAAAGAGTTGCCTGTTTGTGAGGTATTAAAGGAATATGCATAAATTGCATCCACAACACCCAATTATGATCTGTAAATATTCCACATGTAGTTATTTCAGTGTTTACAAAGTAAACAATGCATACATACAATGAGAGAAGTGTGGAACTGAAGTAAAGTTATGCCTATGGCCTTTTGACATGAGATTCATGCCATATATCTGTAACATCCCATGATTTCATGCAGAGAAATCAAAACAACTTTGCCCCAGTAATAAAGTGGAATGACCTCAGGAAATAAGCAGTAAAATAAAATTAAACACATTAAAACTCATAAAAATATCTAAAACCTGTCTGTATTTAGAAAACGTATCGGCCTCGTTTAGCCTAATTTGGACCAGTTTAATTTTAACCAACGGCCTGTGAAAAGGTTTCTCATTATTAACATAACAAGAAACATGACAAGATGTGTGAAAGAGCTCTCTTCACCCTTCTCAACTTTACTGTTGCCAAAACTCCCAATAATGGAAAATTCTGATGTTTGACATACATTGCCCCAAACTACCAAGAGTATTGTTTAGAGGTGGGAATGTCATGATAGGTGGGGGTGTTTTTTTCAGCATGTGGTACTGGGATACTTCCCTTTATTGAAGGAAGGATGAATTAAGTTTACAGAGACATTGTTAGAAAAAAAAAAATGTGAAGATGAAACAAGGGAGGATTTTTCAGCAACATGATGAGCCAAAATCTCAAGAAAATAAATCCTATTAAAGAGCTATGGAATGAATTGATATTATAGTGTATAGAAGCAGACCCCAGACACTTTTAGGTTAGTAGACATTTTATGTGGAAGATGGATGTAAATTATGCCTCAGGAATGCCTGAAACTAGAACTACAAACACTGGACATCTTACAGCTGTCATTGCCAATGACTTTCAAGTAAATGTAATAAATTTGACAGAAGTGTACAATATTTGTTTCTTTTTTCATTTACACAAGGGTTTATGGACCAAGCAAGCTATTTTTTATTTCATTTTGATTTTTTTTTTTTTTTGCAAAAGCTACTAAAGAACTTACACTTCAGTTATAGACACTTACTTTTTTTCATTTAGAAGTGGGTTATTAGCCCTCAGTTATGGCCAAATTTACATGTTTGGATTTACGATTGTCACCACCAAAGACCAAAGGAAATGACAACGCACATTGTTTAGCTACGACTCAGTTTAAAACAAACTCCAGAACCACATTCTTACTGTTAACTGGACTCTTGACATTGGTTTAAGACACAGCTGTATGGTGACCCAGTTTTTTATGGCATTGAAATGTCAAAGTGTCTGTGATTGAACTACCATTTTGCAGCATTTACTCACATTTAAATTTGTTTTGTTTTGTTTTTTTTAATATTTAGTTTTAAGAGGTACATAAAAACATTCATAAGTACACACATTTAGAAATATATTTAGGTGTTACTTGCATGTTATTACAGAAATTAGAGTGCAATGCTTGGTAACAAGCATAATCTTAATCAACAAGCATATATCTTGAGATTAGAAAATTATGAAGCTCTTCTGTTTATCTGATCTTCCACATCCTTAAAAGTACAGACTCGTGTGTCTCCGTTGTGATAGTGGATTTGTATTTGTCAGCTGTTTGTTTGTTTTTCAAACCAGTTTCTAAGATCATCGTGTTTGGAAATGCTCGATGGACAGCTTGGGTGTTTACTTGCCGTGCATATTGAGGTGATAGATGAGCAGGTTACACAGGTAGGGAATGTGGTAAAAATAATGAGGCTGCGAGCAGCAGTCTGTGTGTCACAGCTTGTTCCTGATGCTGCTGTTGCTGCAGCAGGCTCGCTGTGAGATGAAGGAGTGGGAAACTAAAACACCAGCTGCTAGTCATACCAGATCAACCTACTTTGAACAAAACAAGGAATGGAAACTACTGCCGGCTCCTGGTTTTACATCCTGATCTAGTGTCACTGGCTCTCTCAGCACTGTGGTTTATTGCTCTATTTGCCATGTTTGTGTAGATATTTGAGCATTGAGAAAAGGGGAGTTCTCAATGCAATGCTTTGATGAGAACTACATATTTGCTGTTTATATCAAGCAGTTGAGAAATGTATATAGAAGGTGTTTAAATAGAAATTAGATTTTTTTTTTTTGCTTGATGTTTAAATGCAACCATCTTCCAAACAGTCTAGATAAGCCACATCATACTTTGTCGTTGTTTATCTCTATCAGGGACAAAGCCATCGGGAAATACTGGGAGCCCTGGCATTGTTTTTACTTCATTGTTACGTAGTCACGTGGGGATCGGCCTGGCACACAGGAGCACACTGTGTTTGGGGCACAAAACATTTGCTCACATACAGCAATATAACTTAGCCTTTTCAAAAACACATATGTCATTTGGTTGCAGATGGAGACACTCAGGATGAGAGTTTTAGTTTGGATGACTCATGCCGAATGCATATCATAGCAGAGTCAAAAGCAGCAGTTTAGGATGGAAGTGTTGGCTTGCTTTGTAGAGCTACCATACAGGGTCAGGTTCTGGACATTTAGATTTGGGTTTTATGCAGACAGAAAGATGTGTCCTGTGCTTTAGACATTAGTACTGGGTTTATTCACTGCTTGAGAAGGAAGGTTCTCAATACAAAGTGAAACTTCAACTCATTATTAATATTGGGAAGCTTCTCCCCCACTCCCACTGCATCAATAATGAATTGGTTTTTAATTTTCACTGAACAGTACCAAAGAGACTCATGGAGCGGATCTTTAGTTGTTTGTGCAGAGAGTATGTATCACATATTGGAGCACAGGAGTACAGGATTTCTACTGAAATGTATTATCTTTCACATTTAGTAGAGGACACGTCATGTTCAGTGGAAGGGGAGCCAGACTTAGAAGTGTGTTTGGCCATTTTCAGTTCAGTTTTATTGATCAGTATCATCTTTAGAAAGATTCAGTGTTGGGTGCTATTTTTGAAATAATCAATGTATTGTATTATCCATCACAATCTTTCAGATGTCGCTGTAAGGTCAGGTTATTCTTCATATTTTTCTTTCTGTGTCTGCACTCAAAATATGTTACAATGCATTTTGGTATCAATGGGGTTTAGGACATAGAACAATCATAAAGCAATCAAAATATACATTGACATTCAAAAATTTAAATAGTCTTATTCTTACTTTGTAAAAATACACATTCAACAGTATTTACTTGGATTGTTGCGTTAGAGAAACTTATTTTTAAAAGCAAATTCAGGCTTGCAGTTTCCCTTATCTCTTCTTCTATTTTAGCTGTCTTTCTTGAACTGCTGACCAGACACAATTAAATAACTTGCTGAGATTTAAAGTTCTTGGCTAATATACTCTAATCTAACTCTGGTGCTGAGTTACCACCTTTAAGTTGCAAGGAGAGTGGTAGACTCAATGACCACTGTACCGGTCAAAGTTTACTTGATGAACTATGAACACCATGCCTCTGTAATGCTAATCAGGCTATAGCTGTGAAGAAAACAAGCTACAGATAATTAATAGAAGGTGCTGTGTAAGTGTGTGTGAATTTTGGAGGGCAAAAGACATGTAAAAGCACAATGTTAAAGCAGTAATTTTGCTTTGCAAAATTATTCCTACCCTTTGAGCTTTGCCACATTTTGTCATATTAGGACCAGAAACTTCAGTGTGTTTCTGTTTGATTTTATATCATGGACCAAAATAAAATATAACTATAACGGTAAAATGAACGGAAAAGAACTCATAGCTTTACTCATTTTCTGCACAAAAATCTAAAAAATGTGGCAGTCATTTATGATAAGTTCAGTGTTTTCTGATGCTCCTTTATAAAATCTAGTGCTACCAAATGCCTACAGAAGTCACTTAATTGGTACATGGCATCTGCCTGTGTGTAATTTAATCTCAGGATAAATCCAGCTGTTTTGTGAGAACATTAGTGAGAAAACGGCATCATGAAGACTAAGGGACACATCAGACTGATCATGTCTAAAGTTTTAGAGGGGCTTAAGCATTGTTAGGTCATGAAACAATATCTAAAGCTTTAAATATCTCCAAGTATCATTCAGCCATCAAAATCTATAAAAGTTGCAAACCTACCAATATTTTTTTTACCGTAACAGACTAAAGACTGGGGAAGGAGTACTTTCATAAAGAAAGAAAGAGACCCATAGTAACTTTAGAGGAGCTGCATAGATCCACAGGACAGGAGGGAGAACCTGTTGACAGGACAACTATTAGTTGTGCACTGTAAAAATGTGCTTTTTCAGCACCGTCCACAAATCTGTTTCGAGTTGATGTGAAAGACGGATAAGGTTACCTTGAAAGCAGAACAGTAACCCTAAGTGTAAAATTCCAGCTACAATAAAATGGTTCAGGTCATATACTTATGACCTGTTAAAAGAATTTGTGTCTGGACATTAACTAGGCCATTCTGAGAACCCGTGGCAAGTTTTTAAATCTTAATTGCCTGACATTGTCTATCCAGTCTCATCTGGTTCAAGACTAGTAAAGAAGAATGAGTTAAAATTTCAACCTTTAGATGTGAATAGGTGGTAGATGTGTTGCACCAAAGAATTTAATCTATTTTGCTGCAAAACATGGTTTTGCTAAAGATAGATGTGTGATAAATGCAAACCCTTCCATGCTTTTCAGATTTTCATTTGTAAAAAAAAAAAAAAAGAAAATCCTGAAAACAATGTATCCTATTCCTTCAACTTTAAATTATGCAGTCTATTCTATAACACTTGTTCTGTCACATATAAAACCTAATAAAGATACCAAAATTTGATGTGTAAAAGTTTAAGTCATATCAATACTTTTGCAATGCACTAAATTTAAGCTTGGGCTTTTGAATAGTTACTGCGAGTATGGATTATTTTTAATTAATAGTTGCTTTCCGAAATAAGGTGCACCTTTAACCTTTTTTCATACCTTTTTCGTAAAAGTATCCCAAGTCTGCATTCAGATGCATTTCAGATTTCTTTTTGGTTTACTTGTAGTTTTAGCAGAATTACTGTAAGCAAATAACAACACAAAGAAAACACAAACAAATTGCTGTGCACTTATAAGTCATCATAATATCTAAGCATTTGACTTTTGTGAGAACAATAAGTGCATCTGCTAATGCTTTTAGCATCTGCTAAGAGTAGCAGCCAAACTGCACCATTAATGGGCTGACATCCTCTTGGTTGATGGATGGGAAGGACCCTGAGGAGGCAACAGCTATTAGTGAGGGTGGAACACTGAGACATTAGTCGTCTTCTGTGAAATTAGACTCAAAGAGCCCTATACTCATTACTGACTGCTCAAAGCTGATTGCACGATCGATTGGCTGGATTTTGTTGTCGTCACTGCACTAATTGATGATTCATCAATATAAGGATTATTCTAGTGCTTTATTGGCCTCTCTGAGCCACTACTTGCATGGGTATATAAAAAGTTATGATCCTGTTTATACATTTCAGTATATAGAATAGGACAACTTTGTCATTGACCATTACAGTATAAAGTACATAGCATAATGTAATACAGACATCTAATTTGGAACACGCAATAAACTTTGAAAAATAAACAATCTTTATTTTATCACATTATTGCTCCAAACACGTTTAATGTTTGCAAATGTTCTGGGATGCTTTGGGATTATTTAGTATTTTTGAAGGAAACTCTGTACTTTTGATGACCAGTTCAAATTTGGATTTGCATTTGATTTCAAGGTGTAATCAGACATTGGAGTCAATGTCCCATTTTTTGGGAAAAGTCAATTTGAATGACTCCCAAAGCTGAAATTATGACATTGAAGGTTGGAGGTCTTCCAACATCTAGAATATCAAAATCTAATATGACAGCCATTCATATGAAACTTGGTGATGCAGCGATTGACTGATTTATTTATTTGTCCTCTGATGGTTTTCACCTTCTAAAATTTGTCCCAAATATAGTGTTATATGAACCAATGTTGTTTGAGTCTGAATCAATAACATGCAGAGAAATAGTTGGCTTGTATTGATTATGGCACACAATTAGCATAATCGAAATAGTATATTATGTTTTAGAGTTGTAAATGGTATTTGTCACTGTAATGTTAGGCTTGGTAGGTTACAAAAACAGACATTGTCAAGACAATATCTTTGACATGTCTTTGAGTGCTTGTTTCCTGTGCTTTTCAAACGTTTTAGGATTTGGAGTTTTAATATTATGTTAACTGAAAGCAAGAGCTGCTTAATAAGGCACAAATATTTCATTAGAAATTGGGATAGATTTATTTTCCTAATGTTTTGCTAGCTTCCATAAGTTGTATATTTTTTGTGTTTTAAAAGGACAAAATATATTTGAATGCCACAATACATTAACCTGGTAAAAAAAATTAATTGTCTTATTGACTGTGGAACAAATCTTTAGTCATATTTTGCAGTAATCTAATAATCACTGCTAGAAATCCACTTGTGATAATATTGGTGTAGAGTAATTCTGCGCAATGACATTTCAGTGATTTGACAACAGAAAACCATTGCAAGTGAAAGTAACAAATATTAACACAAACTGTAAGTCCCTGCATATCTACACCCTTTATTATTAATAGATGTGTGGAGAAAAGCTGATTTTCACACTCATTCTTTCGTGCTGCAAGCACTCTTACTAGAACTTTTGTTGTATTGAGTAACTATTGTTTTTCTTCTTTGCTCATGAAGAGTTTGAAGGGTTGTGATATACTCGAGTTGTGAAAACAGCTGCAGATATGATTTGAAACCAGAACTAGTTGGTTTCAAACTATTCGATTGCCTCAAACTATTCTATTGCCTAGTGCATCAGACTATAACAAACATAACCTGATCTGTTCCAGGTTCTAGATTTGACCTTGTTTTACAAATCACATGACAAAATACAGTGGAGAAGCTGTGACTCTAGCTGCTTCCCCAGGATTTAAGAGTAAAAGTAAAAGCCAGGTGCTGCTGATTAAATGTGCCTAATTAAATGATCGGCACCTCTGACCAGCTCTGACCAGTATTTTGGGCAGATTACTGGTCTCAGAAATTAAGATCTGTGGTGGGACGACTACAAGTTTAAATTGAACATGAGGTGTGATAGGTGAAAATCGAATGAAAGAAGGATCTGAAAGAAACTCCTGTAACAAATCTACAGTGGGTGTCCCAGTCAAGGTTCAAACCTCATCCTAAAAGTGCTGTACATGGTCTAATACCTACAAACCTCAGTAAGTGGACAACATTGTTTAAATGTTGTTCTCTCATTGAACAAGATTCAATAAGTGAACAACACTGAGGTGGGCCAAATGAAAGTTCCTCCACACTTCTGTGAGAGACTGATTAAGCCAAACAAGGAAAAAACAACATTTTTTTTTTCTTACTGTATTGACATTCATGAAATGTTTTGTTTTTGTTCCCCACTGACTGCATATGAATCTTTGATTGTGTATATCTATACTCTGACAATTGATTTTGATATATTTCAATATACTACCTTATGTTCCTTTTAAGTAAAGTTCATGAAATACTGAACTAAGTGTCTTCATGTTGTGTTAAATAATTCCCAGAGGAAAGTCTGCAGATGTGCACTAGAGAAAGAATGGATCATAAATCTTGAATTCTCCTCTGATTAATAATTATGTCAATTTGTTTTTTCACTGTTGAGGTCTCTGTTGAGAGTAAGAAAAAGTGTTTCAACAATCTGCCCAGAGGAGAGTGCTGATTTCTTATGCACTTTTTATTTTAAAAGTGTACTCTCACAGTGTAATTGACCTGATTCTTTTGGCCTAAAAGAAATTTGGAGAAGTTTATTGGTTAACTTTTCTTTTCTTGCCATTTCTTTCTTACCTTCTTCTTCCAACTGTCCTCATTGATGTTACTTCACCCAGATTGAGTTTTTAGGAGAGGCTGTGTTTTTTCTACTGGAAGGGTGTAGGGTTTTTTTTCTTTTTGTTTTTTTTTGGCTTTAGACTTTTAGGTTGTTTTCACACCTGATAATCTGGTAGACTCAGTCCACTTGGGGACAAAAATTACATTTGCTACATCTTCAGCTGGTGCAGTTCTTTTTCAGTGCACCATTTGGTTTTTCAAACCAAATCTTTGAAAAACCTGTTTCCCCCTGGCCTGTTGTGGTGCTGCACCAAGAACCACTGAAGGACACTACACAAAAACCTCTGAAGAAAACATGAAGGCAACTTATTCCTTTGTAAACTGTAAACATAATGGAGTGGCATCAGATTTTAGCAGTTGTAGGATTTCTCTTATGTCTTTGGTGAAACACTATGAGCCATTTCTCCTGCTAGCAATACACTCACACGTTTGTTTTGGTTGCATTTACCCAGAATGTCTTGAGCTATCCACTTCCTGCTTTTGGAGCGGTCTGCATCCACATATACACTCGAATCGCGCCAGAGTTCACTTCACCTAAACCGAGACATAGGTTTGTAACGACCAGAATTAGCTTTTTTGTGGTGCTGTCAGAGTTCAATTGTGCATTCTCACCTCCCCAAACAAACCAGACTTCCTAGGTGAATGAAGTAGAGTTCAATTAAAGTGAACTAAACAGAGCTGGTGAAATCACCTTTAATTGCCTTAATTTGAATAAAATAATCATTTTTATACAGTATACAATAAAACAAGTAGTATGGCTCATATTATTGTTTACTCTATTGTCAAGCAGAAATGGCAAATGTCCATGTTTATTTTATTCCAGCTCCAGCTGAATGATGAGATGTGGAGCAGGTTCTGGTTTTGATTAAAATTATTTACAACAAAACTAGGTCCATCAGTAACTGCTTCCTGTTGGCAGCCCAAAAAGGAAGAAAGAAAGTTTTACAACATCCTGTTATGTGGAGAAAGTTCCTGTTATTTCTTTTTACATTAGACATTAATATCCAGAAGAAGTGAGGGGCCATGAAGTGACTCACTTCCAGTTTATAGTGCGTCACAGTAGTCAGAGCAGTTAACCTGGCTAAATAAAATCTATATTCTTGTTAGTGGAAAAATATTCTTTACATTCAGTGTTACTCATCAAATTACATCTTTCTCAGTGAGCATGTGAAACGTCATTCTCTTTCAAGAGAAATCATTTTGATCTTTTTCTTTTACTTTTTAATAGCTCATTTTTATGGTGTATTCCCTCCGCCCGTTTCAGTGAAGTTGTCTGAAGCTACTGGCAGTAAAGTTTATTACCTCATCAAAAGTGTAAATGTATTTGTTCAGATGCCTTGAATTCTCCTCTGATTAATAATTATGTCAATTTGTTTTTTCACTATTGAGGTCTCTGTTGAGAGTTAGAAAAGTGTTTCAACAATTTTTCTAACTTTTAATATGTATCTATTAAAAAGAAAAAAAAACGTGAACTCACTAAGGCAATGTCAGTATGGCATTTGAATACATTAAATTAGAAACAAGCGTAAAATACAGGCACACCTCAATGAATCAGACTAACATAAAGAAGCAATTTTATTTAACTCAGTTCAAAAGTGGTGCATATTATTAAGACTACACATAGGGCTTTATTTCAAGGTTATATTTGTCTGAACATTTCGACGGAGCGACATGCTGATCACCTTCATACCATACCACATTGATGATGTAATTCACACAAAAGGAGCTCTGATCATGTATTGAGCATAGACGATGCATAAACAACATTTTCAGTAGGTTGACCTTTCAATATACCTTTTTAGGAATTGGTATTACTTGTTTTTAACAAATCAATCTCTCTTGAAGGTCACTCAAACAGCTCGTCCGAAACATTTAATTTGTGAAATGTTTCCAAATGGTCTAAAAAAAAAAAAAAAGGTTGGTGTCAGAACAGGAACTGGCAGAAAGAGTCTGAACATGAACCGACAGTGGAGCCATATCGCTCCTGTTTTTAATGTTTGCACTGGTTACCTGTTCATTTTAAGATTAATTTTTAACATCCAGGATGCTGCATGTTTAAGCTCCTTACTATTATTACTAGATGGTAAATGCAATACACTCCAACTTGAGCCTTCAGGTCCTTAAACTAAAATCTACTCATAGTTCTAAAGGGGCTCACTGTTTCCAGATTGTTGCAACTCAAGTGCAGAGCGAGCCTCCATTATTTACTTTTCCTCATTTAAAATGCAGCTGCAGACATTCTTGTTCAGGAATGCTTTTTCTAAAGATCTTTCTTTCTAAATTTTATAGTATTTCTTTCTAAATTACCTGTAGGATTTCATTGTTTTTTATTATGTTTTCATTTTTTATACTTCCTGTCTGAGGCACTTTGTGATTATTCTGTCCAAGGTGCATAAAAAAATCCCTTGCTATTTACATAATTTACATAGATTATTCTCACTAATTGAATTTTGAGTTTTCATTAGAGGGAAGCCTTCCTCTTTCTATTGATAGAAATAAATTTGCAAAATATTTAATTCTGTGTATAGTAATCTATGTATAGAAATGTTAAACTTTTTTGGTTAAATCACCTGAAATCAATAGTTTTGTTTTTGTTTGTTTTGTCACTATTTATTCATAAATAATCTTTAAAAAGTTTGAAAACTCTGGTTCCTCAGATATAAAGAAAATTCAAACCTCACCAACAAGTAAAACTGTGTTATGTGTAGTTACTACTATATTGTTTCTTATTATTCTTAGGGCTTTTCAGTTAACATTCCTCTTTTGCAAGTTAAACTATGATGCCTTGTTTTTAGCACGTATTTTGTCCTATGAACCAAAATAAGTAACATCCCTTTTTGCTTCTGACAAACAAGGGATTTTATAGTAACCATTCACAAGGTTTTCAGTTTATTGAAACATTGACATTTGCTTTGATTACTAAAACAATGGACTGTGCCTAACTCTTCTTACCTTTTTTGTGTTGATGACAATTTCCGGTGTATTGTGTCTCCTGAGGTAATCTCCAGTCCCACCACAGTAGTAAATGATCATTTGTTTGCCAGTAGAGAACAGGAATAAAGGTTTTGAACACATGCTAGATCTCCTACATGGCAGAAAAATGAATGCGGTCATCAATCTAGAAGTTTTATCAAGGAACAGAGGTATAACGCCACTAAAAATAAAATACAAGAGTCCTATTTTCCTGTCAGTCCCATCCCAAATAATTAGAATATAATCTGTGCTTATATTAGGATCCGTAAACTTCCACATTTGAAGAAAAAGTTAAAATTTTTATTAGCTAGACATAAACAAACAGACGTGTTGCCTTGCCTTTGCCAAGCTTCTGGACTGTGAATTTGGTTCATCTTCAAAGTACTATGGTCCAGGGGAATGTGTTAGCTGACAACAAGATGCCCAGTTTTCTGATTGTTTGTACAGAATGGATGAAAGCTTCTTGAAATCCTTTTCTCTCCCAAGCTTTTTCTGTAATATTCTACACAACCTTACTGAGAGCTGTATGTACAAAAAAATTGTCCCACAACTGAAGTTATGGATGAAATACAGGGCATAACTATTTATCGCACTTACTGAAATACAGCTCTGGAAAAAAAAAAAAAAAGAAACCACTGCACTGAACTACTGAAAACCTCATGGTTATTCTACCAAATATTGATTTCTGAACTCTTCCTAAGTTAAAGCATTAGTATTGCCGTTTCTAAATGAATATGAACTTGTTGTGCATCTTATTTGTTATTTTGACCATTTTTCTTTTTCTGCAAAATAATACTACAGTTTTGCTTGGAATTTTGGAGACATGTTGTCAGTAGTTTGTAGAATAACAGAACAATGTTTATTTTACTCAAACATATTACTATAAAGAGTAAAATGAGAGAAACTGATCATTTTAAGTGGTCTTGTAATTTTTTCCAGTGCTGTATAATAAATACGTTTGAAAGCTTTATGTTTGTTTTCTGAAACTAACCAAAAGTTGTCTTGGTTGTAGGTTTTCAAATCTGATTATTTTTAAAACAGAAAGTATGTTATTTCAGAAATGGTCCTGTTAATGACAGTCAGTTTGTTAAAGTACCATGTAAACAGACATGTTTCAGACATGCACTGCTTTCCATTAGCTGTCTGGCAACTAAGCATGCTTTTTATCCTCAGTGGTTGAGTAAAATGAACAAGAGATGAAATATGACTATGTGACAACTTGTTAAAGGCTCTTCTATAAACTGCAGTGCTGTTGGAACTCTTGCCCTTTTCCTCAGTTTTAACTCCTATAAACTCAGCAGTTAAACTGAAATGCTGGTCAGCCTAACATACGTTTTTAATGACCAAACGTCAAATCCTCCCTAAAAACTAAACAGGCCATATGTGAGATTATTAAAAAACTAAGTTAATAATAATTTATTTGAATTACAACCTTTTCAAACTGATTAAACACTTTAAATGTTGCCGGCCAATAGTTCTGTCGTTGGATTTCTTTTTTCTTTTTTTTTTCTAGACTGTTAAATGTATTTTTTAACCTGCAGGAAACAACAGAAATCTGTCTTTTTAAAGGTAGCGTGAAATTAAAGCAGCTTTCCCACCTAACAAGTGTATCATTTATTAAATCTTATGTTTTCTTTCAATTTTTACCTAACCTGTTGCACCCTTTCAACGTGTCATTATTTTCTAAATGTCATTTTCCTCACCTGTACTTCTCGGGGTAGAGCTTTTTGGATATTATTTATTTTAATAAAAAATTGATACCTAGCACATTGATAATGTTGTCTTCTAAGATTTTACTTTATTAGATCTAAATATTCTCTGACAGAATATGCTGAAGGTTTATAACAGTTTGGCATGTTTATCACTGCTTTTAGCTTGTTGACTATGGAGGCTGGGAGAAAATGTTTAATAGAAAATAATGTGATATTGATAATTTTGGATAAAAGATTAAAAAGTAAAAAATTGATCTGAAATGAATTTTGAGATAATGACAAACCTTTCTTTTTCTTTCTCTCGCAGGGCAGTGATGCCTGGGATGGTGATGTTTAGGCGGCGCTGGTCAGTTGGCAGTGATGACCTAGTGTTGCCCGCCCTCTTCCTTTTTTTGCTGCACTGCATCTGGTGAGTCAGTGTTTCAGCAGTTGTATGGATTCCCACCACTCCACAGAATGTTGTGTTTGATTCTCGGACCCAAAAGTAAATCTCTGCAGAAAGACAAAGTTCTCTCTTCTCTTAACAACCCAGGTTGGTAGTTCTGTCCGTGGTTCTCTTCGGCCTTCGGTACGGCTCAGACCTGTCGTGCTCTGTCACACTGGTGGACCATGGCCGAGGATACTTGGGCATCCTTGTCAGCTGCCTTATATGTGAGAGCGCCATCATGTGGTTGAGTATGAGGGGCAGCATTTTGTACACACAGCCCAGGGAAGCTGTGCAGTATGTGATCTACATCAGACTAGGTAAGAGACTATGGCTGACAATTAGTTTTGGTTCTGAACAGTATATGATTGGATTGAAAATATATTTTAACATGAATCCTCTCTTATTTTTTCTTTTTCTTTTTAGCCATTCTACTAGTTGAGCTAGTATATGCTGTAGTAGGCATTGCCTGGCTTGTCCAGTATTACCAGCCGTGCTCTGATGTCACTGCAAAAAACTTGGCTTTGGGTATGTGGAAAAAGTTATTTAATATAAGCAATGAGAGCAAACAAATTAATTCCCAAACATTTTATGTTGGCATTAAAATATCCTATTGACATTCTTTGCAGGAATCGTTGCGTGTAACTGGTTGGTGATACTCAGCGTTTGCATTACCCTAATGTGTACCTTCGATCCAACGGGTCGGACTTTTGTCAAACTCAAAGCGACCCGTCGGCGTCAGCGGAACCTAACCACATACACTCTCAGGTTCAAACAGGCTCCCTAAATTCTTCTCCCTCACTTAGTATGACGAATCTATAACAGAAAGTTCTTTGTGTTCTTCTTCTTGTTAGACACAGACTAGAAGAAGGCCAGGCCAGCAGCTGGAGCAGAAGACTGAAGTTCTTTATGTGCTGCACAAGAGCCCAGGATACACAATCGGTGAGTCGCAACAATTCCTGAGCCTCTTCCCTATGTGTTGTAAAGTATTTGAAAGTGAAACTTTATTCTCTAAATGAATAAAAAGTTGGACTTAAATCCCAGTGACAGAAATACTTAATAAATTGTTTGATCGCAACAAAATGTCTTCAGTGTGTGGAAAGCCGACAAATGCGCTAATGTGAATAGCATGCAGTAGTTTATAATGGCTCCAATATATATGTGCGATATGTGCAATCTGAGAGACAGGATGTCTCTAGGAGATGTTAGAAACCATCAACTTAGCTCTGGGTCCTTTTTATTTTATCTAGAGGTTAACAAAGTTGCATTTGGGAGTGATCCCCAGCCATGTTTTCCTTTGCTTTTTATTTACTATGAAGCTGCTGAGGCAGGATGCTGAGCTAAGTGGCCCCTACGTCTCTCTAATCAATAACTTTTTACATTTCTTTGAACGAGACTTTCTCCCAAGGATGCTGTTGGGTACAACAATGCGAACTAAGTTAAATTAATTAATTTTACATTGTCCACCTGACCGATGACGGCTAATCTACACCACACAAGTAATTTGAGATGTTACATATTGATCCAAGCTACACATTATAAAGAAAACAGGAATTTGCAACATTATTGTTGAATACGACAGTATTGATTATAATCAAATTTAATTCTCCTCACTTTTTTGTCTGTTCCATCTCTACTATTCCTCTTAAGCGTTAGCTTCTTGGTCGCCAAAATCTATATAAATTGTGGGCTTTATAGGCCCCTTCAACTAGTCAAATCTATTCTATGAACAGAGAGTTTTGAGGTATGGCCTCAGAAATACTACAGCCTACTTAACGTTGCGACAATCCTTTCTAATTACAATATTGCACTCATTGATGCTACTGTGATCAAAGTATTATGCCGCTTCAGTTCTGTTTTTTTTCAAACGTTTTATTTGTATTGTCCCCTTATTCTGATATCTGTTGCTTTATTGACCAGGACGCATATTCAGAAGTGGCCGGCCTTTTTGCAGAATTCTTCAGAGACCTAGACATTGTGCCCAGTGATATTATTGCCGGACTGGTTCTTCTCCGCCAGACACAGAGGTCAAAAAGATCCAATGTCCTGGGCCAGGTGTCACTCTTTCTGATTTCCATTATTGTTGTTTATTTTTTAATGGTACTAAGTAAATAAATACAAATTTAAATGTAACTTTTGCTTTTCTTTTTGGTCTATAGGCCAACAATGACATTATAGCATTCTTGTCAGGAATACCGGTTACTCGCAGTACTAGGTATCTGGACCTCAAGAACTCTGTGAGTTTCTTTTCCTGATTTTTGCTCATGTGCTGGTCTTATTACATTTACAAAGATAATATTTCTACTTGATGTAATTGAAAGACATGTGCTGTTTCTCCTGTTGCACTCACTCTGATGCAAATTTTGTGCATTTGCTCCTCCTAGATGGAGATGCACATGTACAAGGAGGTGTGTTATTATATGCTCTTTGCCCTGGCTGCATACGGTTGGCCCATGTACCTGATGAGAAAGCCTGGCTGTGGGCTGTGCCGCCTCGCCAGCTCCTGTCCGTAAGTACTCACACACACACCCACACCATTTATATCTATTTGGTTTCTGTGTCTCTTGAGCCTCTTCAGCCCAGATCAAATTTCGCATGCGTCAACACTTGCCAAGTGGTAATCCACCGAGACAATACCACTCCAGTTAGACCCACTCACTGACCCAAGCAGTGTTGAATTTATCACATGCTCGTACCCAGATTTCCTGCGCTGGGATGCTAATTATATCCCTGTTATCTTACTTGCTGTTGCTGCATTTCTATTCTGTCCACTTCATATTCAGTCTGCTGAACAATCTAACAACCGTCTGTTTTTTTCCCCTGTTACCGTTCTCTTTGTGTCCAGCTGCACATCGGTGTCTGGCTCACGGTTGTCTCAGTCCGTCACAGTGGAGGAGGACAACTGCTGTGGTTGCAATGTCCTTGCCATACGGAGACATTTCCTTGATAGGGATCTCAAGCAGGTTCACATTGTCTACACATCCTGCCACGATGCTGTGAGTAATTCAGCAACTACACCATAAGTAGCCAGAAGTGTTGAAGGTTTATCTCCTTGTCTGAATGAGGGACGGACGCTGTACAGGGGTTCCACAATATCAGCCAAATATTTTATTTATAATGCCTTGCAGAAAGAAATTGTGGTGTCACCCTTGTTTTTAAGTTAATATAGAGAGCCTTCCTTGCAACTCTGGTTATGTTACAGTCACAAATTTCACTGTATTTTAATGAACTTTTATGTAATGAGCCAACACAAAATAATATATGACTGAAATGGAAGCAAAACTTCTCATTTCCTATTACTCCGATACCCTCAAAGGCCAGAAACATTCAAGATCCCAAAGGTAACTCTGGAGGAGCTGCAGAGATCTGTAGCTCATGTGGCAGAATCTGTTGAAGGCACAATTGTGAGGCAGCTTTTACTTAGGAAATCCAACAAGCTGCTTTCACCATGAAACTGGTGCCAAAAACAGGACAGAGGACTGCTGAGCAGGATGTAAGCGACTATGTTAATGAGGGCAATTGATGTTGACAGAAGTATAGTGACTCACCATCAGTTGGTACTCACTTATGCTACAATTTTGTATTGTAATATAAAGACACATCTAAGTGTTATATCCTTTTAATGTCACCTTTTACCAAAAAGTGGTTAGATATATTAATCCAAATAGCAGCTTTTTATAAAAAAAAATTGGTCCCAATATTTCTTTAATCATGTGTTTTAGCTCCATACTGAGATATTGCCTGCTTTTCCTGTGTCTTGGTGAACATGTATGACTTTTTGTTTCTGATTTGAACCAGCCATATGAGATCACAGAAAATAATTTCAAAGCTCGAGGCAGCGCCCGCAACTTGGCACAACACAGCATAGTCCCCACTCTGCCAGTGAGCAATACATACACAATAATGGATTTTAAAGCAGCACACAGTTGACCACTTCCTATATGAGAAAAGCATTCATAAACCTGACATATAAGAGTTGCAACATGTAGGTCAATGTTAAAGAGAGCCAGAAATTTACAACCAACCATGTAGAAGACACAGCAATAATGTGGAAGAAGGTTCACTGGTTTAATGGGACTAATTGGAGGCCAGGAAAGACTTAAGCCTAGAGTGGGGGTTCACTTACCTACAAGACATTATCAGAAGCCATCACAATCTTTCTCTTGCAGCCAAAGTTGTAATGGAATGCAATCGAGAATCTTGAGCTGTTGTGCAAAGAAGAAAAGGCAAATATTTAATCTCTAGAGATGTGTAAGACTAGTAGGAACATAAGTTGGAGCTTTAATTACAGAGAAAGTTGATCCTACAAAGTATTGACTCTGGGTGGCTAACTACAAATACACAGCACACCTTTCAGGTTCTTATTTCAATTCAATTCATTTTAAAAACTGTTTTTAAAACAATTTTTTTTTCTGTTTCACAATGTTAATCTGTTAAATAAAGTCCCAATAAAATACAATGGAATTTGTGGATGTCATGAGACAGAATGTAAAAAAAATAAAATAAAATGAAATGAGGGGTATGAATAGTTTTGCACATGGTAAAACACAGAAACGCATGCGCTATAAACAAGACACAGTCTTTGTCTAACAAATGCTATGTAAAACAGTGGGTCAGCATAATCGCTCCTTGGATTGAGGTGTGGGTTTTGTTCTTCGTTTGCATCTTGTCTTGGTTACATTAGCTCGACTCCGTAGTTGCTGAGATGCTGGAGGCTGCGTGAGAGCTGTTCACAACATGCATAAGTCAAGGGTTGCAAAACTACAAATGCTCTCAGCATTTGAAGAAGCCCAGAGTTAAATGAATGTTGTTCCAAACTGTTAATGTGACAAGATAATTTATTCTTCATCCATACTCCATTTACCTAAATTGCCTGAATGCTGACACCTCCTTTTGGAATAGGGAGGCCAGCAATTTTACGTGAGTGCAATAACTGGAGTCACTTCACAAGATGATGATGAATGTACCTTTGTTGTAAATTTGTCACAGACCTGACAATTTTTAGAACATAATTAAAATGATGTCCAATAAGTTTTAACTGTGAGCCAGTTGCCATAGTAAAATGTGGTCGTAATTAGAAGAGAAGTTGAGCTTTATTTTTTTTTCGTCTGCCATTTTTAATATTCTAGAATAGTCAATAAAAGACATTGAAATAGTTTCCTCATTGCATTGCAAAGATATTTTTATACCAATACTAAAACTTGTTCTTGAGCCACTAATTTCCAGAGCCGAGTGCTTCTCAGTGAGGTTAACCAGCACTGTGTTTCCATTTATAAATTCACTGACTTAAGACAGTGCGCTGTGCCAGGATGGAAAAGGCCTTGATGGCTAAGAAGAGAGTTGCGCCGGGGCTGCCGGTCTGCTTGCTGCTGGAACTATAACTCTTTTCAGACAGCCTGCTCGACACAGCGCTGTACCTTTATTCTCTTCTGTGGGAGACATGTGAGGACAGAGCGAGGAGGAACTGATATGCCTTTATGACAGTAACAGAGATGGTCAGAGAGCTGAATTTGAATGCATACTGATGATTTTATTCTGGAACTCAATCTACAGTTTGAAAGCACTTACTGTGACCGATTTATTCTGATCCCTTCATTGTTCTGCCAGCAGCGGCAGCATAATTAAGCCTTTAACATACCCAGCAAACAGTCAGTTTTCTGTCAATGAGACTCCGATT
This sequence comes from Girardinus metallicus, assembly GCA_903067095.1. Taxonomy (NCBI): domain Eukaryota; kingdom Metazoa; phylum Chordata; class Actinopteri; order Cyprinodontiformes; family Poeciliidae; genus Girardinus; species Girardinus metallicus. The sequence continues at coordinate 19,939 of CAEGAE010022450.1, read as the reverse complement.
TGTCTTTTGTGGTAAGGTTGTTTTCCTCTGCACTCAGTTGTTCTAGTACCAGGTTGTAGTGTGTACATTTAAAAAGAAAGGGGAAAAAAAGACTATATACAGTTGAAAAGCTTCAAGAGCTGCTTTACCTCCTTTAAAGGGGGATTCTAGGTTATGTTATGTTTCTTTTATTAAATTTAGAATGATGGGACTTAGCAGAAATTCCGACAAGATTTTCTTTTGACATTTGAACATGTGCTGTAGCACTCCCATCATACAAATTATATCTGGTGGTAACTTTTTATTTTTCTGCTTTTTCCCATCTGTAAGCTATGAGTCACATGCCAGTGGATTGTGCAGTCGTGCATATATTACCTTTTTTGTGATTAATTGTATTTCTCTTCTCCTCAAAGTTCACTTTCTAAAAGGCTAAACAACATCATTACTTATTAATGCAACAGAGACGGGTACTGTTTGTCCTCAACTTTCTGGCAACAGTTTTAGAGCTGCCTTCTGATTATAAATTACAAGTTAGAATTTTATATCAAAACTAAGAAATGCAAACTTAAGCAAGGAGAACATTCATTAGAGAAGCAACCAAGAGGCTTCTCTGATGAAACCTCTGGGGAGCTGTAGTAAGCTGTAGCTCAGGTGGGAGATGAGACAACTATTACTGACACACTCCACAAATCTGGGCTCAGTTGGAGAGTTGAAGATAGAATACCAAAGGAATCCACTTTCTGCAGTTTGTCACAAACCAAGGGAAGTATGTGGAATAGGTGCTCTGGTTCAAGGTGACTAGAAGTGAAAACCCACCTTGTCGAATCTCCTTCATAGTGGTGGTGGCGTCATGCTTCAAGGAAGTTAGCCAGAAATGGCAATGAAAATGTATAAAACTAAGTAAATAAGCCAGTTGCAGACTAGTTCGATCCTAGTTATAGATTAATACGGTCAAGTTCAGTTTATTATGCCAGCTGGTGACTACCAGCAATTCCGCCTTCTGACCAAGTGTGTAGCATCGAGTCGATAATCTTTCATTCTGACCATGGATTTACTTTGTTGGTGTTAACACAAAAAAAGCCCCCAATAAAATACATCGAAATAGAAGTTCGGACAGTAATAATTCATTTTGATTACATTGAGTTCTTTCTGCACAAACTCAGGCCACATAGAAAGGAGAAACATCCCATGAGCCTTGTGCCACTGCTCGGTGATATTTTCTGGTGTGTGGTGACATGAGGATATCTCCTAATTTTCCTAACATGAACCTTCATTTACCACTTATTGCGTTGTGCATGTTTTAAACAGGTTTACGAGACTCCGTTCTTTGTGGCGGTAGATCATGCGAAGAAGAAAGTTGTCATCAGTATCAGAGGAACCCTTTCGCCAAAGGTGATATCCCTTTTTTTTCTCCATTATTTATCATCATAAAGATATAGATTTGTCTTATAATGTTAGACACTCCCACCCTCCTTAGCACCTCTAAGTTCTAACACCTTCAACAACAGGTGAAATTTTCATATTTCACCGCAACGCTCTCAAACTCCCACACCCATCACGTAAAGAACGAGAGCGTGACTGTCCACTCTTAGAGAAATGTCCCACATGCTCTTATTTAAGCTTGTTGGAAGATTGCTCTGATGTTTTAAATGAGAACTGAACAGGAACTAAGACATTTATAATGGATTTATTTTATAACAAAGATAAAATGCATATAGGGAGAAAACGTATGATCAACTTGGCCAAAGATGTACAGCACGAAGTAAAAACACAATGTCCTATCATTAATTAAAGAATGTTAAGGGTTTCAATAACATAAAGTTAAATGACAAGCTATATGAGCCAACACTATTGTTTTGTTTTGTTAAAGAAGTGTTGCAAACAAACTAGCAATGAAGTACTTAAATTGTGTATTTAAAACATTTTCTATACCCTCTGCTCATTTATGTGAGGGGAGTTTTTCTTTGCAACTTCGTTTGTTCCATGCTTTATATTGCCTTTGCCGTTGATTTAGTTATTTTTTCTTCTCTTTTCTTTTCACTTCATTTGTCTTGTGTGAATCAGGACGCCTTGACTGATCTGACAGGAGACTCTGAGCGTTTGCCTGTGGAGGGGCAGCATGGGACCTGGCTTGGTCACAAGGTGAGAGACTGAACAACTCCAAGGCGATTCAGACTCGCTCGCTTTTTCCCTCTCTGTTTTCCTGGGGGTGGGAAGGGGTCATATTAAATGTTAACTGCAGAGTAATTGGTTTGGATATTGTGAAAAGAGATGAATGACTTCCTTTTCATTTTTCTCTATCTTTTTACTGCCGTCTATCTATTGAATCCTTTTCTATTTCTCTCTCCAGGGAATGGTTTACTCAGCAGAATACATTAAGAAGAAATTGGAGCAGGAAATGATCTTGTCACAAGCTTTTGGAAGAGACTTGGTGCGTGACTCAGTATACAGTGTAAAATATGACTGGTGCAGTAGGGATTCTGTTTAGATTGTGTGCTCACATTAACTGCTGTACCTTATTCAAAGCTTTACTAAATGTATAAAATTACCATAAACTGAGTCTTTGTGCTAAGAAGATATCATGCCAACAGCTAAAGAGGCTTGTTATGAGAGCGACTCTTTGTTGTGGTGATAGTGTGCTGTAGTGAGCGTAATGACTCTGTCTCCCACAGAGTAAGGGCACCATGCATTATGGGCTGGTGATAGTCGGCCACTCTCTTGGTGCAGGCACTGCTGCTATTCTCTCCTTCCTGCTCAGACCTCAGTATCCCACACTCCACTGCTACTCTTATTCTCCCCCTGGTGGCCTTCTAAGGTAACTCAGCCTGTTTCATTTTATAAAAGTGAGCCCAGTTCTGTTAATAATTGAAGAAGTAAATAAATGCTTAAATGAGGTAGAATTGTTATGTTTTGAAATGGAGTGCCTTTTTTTAAAGAAACCATTCGCATGTCACTACTGCACAATAAACACCTCCTTTTATTTAAGTTGCTTGTTGCATCTTAATTCTAAATCTCTGAAATGTCCTCTAGAAGAGCTCAGAATCAGTCTAGATTAATGTACTGAAACTATGAAATATTGTAATAATTATTTAAATATTTGTGCAGAATTTGAATGTAAATAATACATATATCTAAACTAATATTTTTCATTTTATATATTTAAGAATACATTCAAAATTAATTAACTTATTTATCTGATGTATTTGTTTGATGTTTTGTATAAATAGTCACATGTAAAGCACTTTTGGCAACTGTAAAACCTCTTTAGGCTTCATGATTTTTTTCCTATGTCTACTTAGAAATCTTAACAATGTTAGTAGAGATAGTTATCTCTATTATATTTATGGTCTATTTAAAGCTGTCAAAAATAGTTGACGGCTTTGGAAAGAACCACCAGAGAATTGTGACCAACAATCAAAACATGTTAACATCCTAGAAGAGCATTTAATGTTACCTTAGAGCTTTTTAGATAAAGAGTCTACAGGGCTACATGTCAGTTCTGTGGTAATGAAATGGACTGTGAACACGTTATGTAGATAGATGAGTTCACTTTCAGCCTGGCTGCTGTGAAAATGGATTTTGAGGTTTTGCATGCCACAAATATGCAATGTTATCCATGCTTTTATCGATGAAAGAAGCATAGTACAGAATCACATTACCCTCATTGCACTGCACTGCGTCTTGCACAGTGAACTTAGCATTGTTCAGTAGAGCTAGAATAAAGACTTCAAATGCTTTAAATTATAAATTGTGTCACTCCAGTGCTATGGGGGTAATAAAAGTAACATATGACGAAGCTCATTTTGCACCATGTAGAACAATGTGATGTTAGACTGTGAAACTAATCGAGATTGAAAAGCTATTTGCCCCTAAGATTTGTTCTGTTTTTCTTTATTTTTTACAATCTTACACATTCAAGATCATGCTTACGTCATTATGGTCTAAAATTAAAATGAAAGTAAATATATAATGCATTTTTCAATTATGATTTTTTTTTTTATTAGGGGGTACGGGGAGCTCATGGATCAGCAGTGTGATGACAGTTCTCAAAAAAACAAAACAAAAAAATCCAAAGTTGGAGTGTCTAGCCATCAGTCTGTGACACCAACCTAAGACCACTTGGGTTATGCAACAGGACAGGGATCCTCTTGCATATGAGCATGAAGCTATTTGTAGTGCACCTATGAATAGATTTAAACAAAATGACTGAAAGCTTTTGGAAGAAAAAAAATTCCAATGTTGCTAAATTATAAAGTAACAACAAAGTAAAAGTAGAAGAAATGCATATGTGGGGCAAATACCTTTTCACAGAGTTTTAGTTACTTTTAAGGAAGAAAGTGATGTTGTTGAACATCAGAGATGCTGCAGTTTCAGTGTGTTTTATATCAAATTCTGGATTAGTCTAAGTTCATTAGAGTTATATTGTAAAAACACAGATAATTCCTTTGTGCATGAATTTATTAAAGTGCAACTGTTTGTAGGAGTAGGAAGTTGTTCTTTTGGCTCAGGCCCTTCCCACTCTTCACACAAGTTGTTTACATTATTCAAGTTTCTCATGTTGTCTTGTTTGCTCAGTGAGGATGCCATGGAGTACTCCAAAGAGTTTGTTACATCTGTGGTATTAGGAAAAGACCTCGTACCAAGGTATTTCTACTAATGAATCAAATATATTGTGATTAATTTCCAGCAGCATTACCGCTAAAGACTGTTGTCTTTCATAGGCTTGGCCTGTCCCAATTGGAGGGTTTTAGAAGACACCTTCTGGAGGTCTTACAGAAAAGTAACAAGCCAAAGGTAATTTCAGTTTTTGTAGTATAAGAGATAACTCTAACTTAACTTTATTGACTTTTTTTTTTTGTCAATTAGTCCCACATGAATACAGTTTTTATCAACCAATTATATAACAAACTGCTTTACAAAGAAACAATGAATAGTATTGACTTGAAAAGTAATATCTGTATTTTTGTGACAGTGGAGGATCATTGTGGGAGGCACCAAATGCATCCCCAAATCAGAGCTTCCAGTAGAGGATGACGATCCTCCATCTCAGCCTGCAGCACCCCCCAGCAGTCGTCTATGGCTACACCCCAGTGACCTTAGCATTGCCCTGTCAGCCTCAACTCCTCTCTACCCTCCTGGCAGGATCATCCATGTGGTGCACAACCATCCACCAGAGTCATGGTCAGAAAACTATTCAAAAAGTTCTAAAAACAATGCAGTTCCAGTACATTTTGTGAAGATTTTGAAGATGTGCATGCTTTTTAGTATGTTGAGAAAATCGATATGTGTTGTGAATTTGGTGGATTTCTGCCTCTCTAGGTGTGGACAGGAAGAGCCGACATACTCGGCGCTGTGGGGAGACAACAAGGGCTTCAACGAGGTCATCATATCGCCGGCCATGCTGAACGAGCACATGCCCCACATGGTTATGAAGGGCCTGAACAAGGTCTGTTTCATCCTTTCCATGTTTACATTTCTCTCTGAGTGTTTTTCAAATTGTCCTTCCAGTTTTGCTCTTGACTTCCAGTGCTGGATAATTAAGTTGATGGTGAACATGTATCAAATGCTTCTAACAAAAAGGATAATGTGTTTTTTTTTTAGCTATAAATGGGAGTAACTTGAGTTGTAGAATGAAAGACTGTCTCATACAGCAGAAGGTTGAAAATATCTACCATGTTCTTAAAGTACTGAAAAAGATTGATCAGCCTTTTAATTCCATTAAGATTATCTGGTTACTTATCTGTATCTTATGTTTTCTAATATTGCGCATAGAAAGAAAATCCTTTAAAATAAATTTAAAATTGATATATGGTAGCTATTTTGCTTTTCTGATGTTTTAGTCCACACATTTTTTTAACTGTATGCAGAAGCAGTAGAAAGTTTATAAGTTTATTGACAGGTTTATCTGTGCATGTTAATCCCTAACCCACAACTTCACCTTTTTGTCTTATTTTTTTTTCTCTTTGTCGGTCCTTAAAGCATGGGAACTGTTCTGTCACAGTTGGTTCGTGGTCTTCTCTGGTTCTTCTAGGATGTTGAACATCTGTTTTGATAACAAGCTGTCAATGTGTATGTCTGCATGTGAAGGATCCAACTATGGGGTTTGCACTTTTTGTGGCTGGAGACTTTATATCCCTGTCTGTGTATGGGTGTTGTAAGTTCTGTAGGTTAGTTTGATTTTGGATGTGTGTATTTGCCTTTTGTTCCCAGTTTTTGGTGTGATACGTCTGGTGTTTCAACAGGTACTGGAACCATTTTGTCCTCCTCCAGAGCAGAACAATTTGGAACTGGAGGAACTGGAAGTCAGTCAGTCATCCTGCAACACCAGTTTGATTATAACCCCACAAAGAGAGCTAAACCCCAGACCTCTTCCATCTGATACTTCCTCCATCGCCCACAAACACCTGTCTGGCACTGAATCCCACACAGAAAACGAAGCTGTCTCCCTCCGTCCAATCGGCCACACTTCTCTCTCTTTTCCAGATGCCGAGTCTGTTTCTCCACCTCCTCCTTTGTCAGGGTGCACCTCTTCTTCCCAGCCGTGCTTGATGTCTGTCGCTTCACTTTCTAACGTCTCCTCACACCCTCATACAGGAGCTCTTCCAGATGAAAATGATTCATTCTTACCAGCAAAAACCAAATCTGTGCCATGTATCCATTACTCTAATGAAGATGTGATGCCTACCACTCTTTTTGAAGGGCAGTCTCTTGAGTCAAACTCTACTCATACTGAAAATGATCTGCTCAAGGTAGCATCACAGAGCTCCTTGCAAATTCCAGTGGTTTGCAGTTTACTGTAAGATAAGGGAATCTGTAAGATTCCCTTATCTAAACTTTATAACACTCAGTATTAAAGTTATTTGTCAGTTCAAATGCCAATTTAGCCACTTAGTTTAATTGTTGCTTATTTGCGATGTGATGAAAAGGCCAGACAGCTTTGTGACTGTTTTGGTGTTGGCTTTTAGGGCAACTTTAGAAGAGTGGAATAACTTTTTTAAAAGAGAGACCTTCCCTTTTCTCCTGCTATAAAAACAGCAAAAGACCTCTCACTAGAGGAACCCCTGTGGTAGTAAAGTTGAGACTAACTTGTAGAAGTCATCCATTGCTTAGCTGCATTTTCCACATAAACTAATGTTTAAATGCATCAAGGCATCGCAGCTTTTTGGGGAAAAAGTAGAAAGTGTGGAAATTTAACTGACAAGTTTACAAGATTTGGGCAATTAATGTTTTAAATGTGAGGGAGGAAAAGCTTTAAAATTAGGTCACAAATTTAGGGTGTCATTTGTAATGTGCTTCTAACTAAGACATTTTTAAATATGTTCTATCTTTTCTGGTGACTTTTAAAAAAGTAACTTTTGGTTCTTTGCCACTGTACGTTCGGTTGGTGCAAAATTTGTCATGCTTGTTCCACAACCTAACAAGTTTTCATTGTGTTCAGTGTTTCCATGGTAATGTAATTTCTTCCTCATTAACTGCTCTTTTTTTCCACCACTCTTGGTTAGGTTTTTCAGTCAGTGCAGCTCTTCTTTCTGGATAATTATTTCCTCTTTTCATTTTTTAAAATATTCAACTTTTATCAAGTTTTATTCCCAGAGAAAGGTGGAAAAACAAACTAATCTGCTTTTTTGCTCGTTTCCCACAAAGTCTACATGTTTCTTTAAAAAATACAAACTTACTGGGACTTGATATAAACTCAGTGTTTAGACTTGCATATTTAAATACTAAAAGGTGGAAAAACACCTGTCAGTGTCATTTTAGAATATGAACCACTCAAACGTGCAACTGCTGGGCCTGCAGTACAACTTCATCATTCATGCATAATTTCTGCCGTCATTTGTCTCATTCTGCATTCAGTTACAAGTGATGCAACAGTTGTTGTTGGTCATGGATATTTGCAGTCATTTATCCCTTGCATCAATAACACATCATTTTTTTAGGGGTTGCACGCTTCCAAATAACATGTTGTTTTATTGCTCCCTACCCTTCTCTATAACCAAGTGACTTATTTTAATAGGATTTTAACTTACTAAATCGTATCTGTTGTATTTTATCTCTGTCGCATGTAATTTTAACATATAATTTTTTTGTGTGTATGTTTTTTTATGTATTAATTCATTAAAGTTTACTAAACATTTGTAATCTTGGTGTTTGATCTGTTACTACTTTGTAGGAAAAAAAAGGGATTTTTTTTTTTTTTTAAGCACACAAGGTTGAAATATGTTTTGTTGTCGTATCACAGGAGTAATGTGGGCCTTGAACAGTTCTCCCTGAGGTACCATGTTTACTGCGTGTGGTTAATGTCATTTTGAGCAGGTTTTAAACTATCTTTTAGATTGCGCTTTCATTTGTATGAACGCTACTTTTTTCTTTTTTTTTAATCAGATGTAAACATGTTTGGTCGTTGGTCGTGTGTAATTTTAGGGACATTTGTTGAAAAAAATTTTTTTCCTGAGGGTAATCTAAAAGCTTTCTAAATACATTTTAGGATTTTTATGAGTGAGATGTCTGCTTTTAAATTTTATTACGAAAGACTTGGACAAAAAAAGTAATTTGATGAATATGCCAGTTTTTTTGTGGTTATTTTCAAAAAGTTTCTTGTCATTTCAAGTGATAAACTATTTTATTTCCATCTGTTTTCACTTGCTGGGCCACTTTTTCACCTTCTCCATTGCACATCTCCCAAACCTGTTGGCATTTATCTCTTACGTCCTCTGAAGTACGCGTGTATGTGTGTGTGCCTCTGTGCTAATAACAGGTTCTGGAGAACTACAATAAAGGAAAAACGGCTTTGTTGTCGGCAGCCAAGATTATGGTGAGCCCCACAGAAGTAGATCTGAACCCTGAGACCTTGTTCGTGGATGCAGCTTCTCAGGAGCCAACACCCACAACAACCCACCATCGCAGAAACAGCAGCGTTCGGTTAGTATGCCAGGCACTGTTTTAAGTGTGCTTGAGCCTTGAAGAACATGTGAAGCTAAACTTCATCTTTATCCTGTAGCTTTAGTTTAACTATGTGGTGCTCAGAGACATACTACTGATACTAACTACTACTTTGTTTTCTCGAATTATTGTCTGTCTGTTTAAAAAAAAAAAAAAAAAAAAGAGAAAAACCTTTGTTACGGTAAGCAAGGCATGCTAGTACTAACTGCACATTATGATCCCCTCTCTCTTGCACGCCTGCACGCTGTCTATCCACAGAGCAATTGTAACGTATGGTAGTATTCGATTTCCACCTCGCCCTCTCTGGTTCAGTCCTTGTCCTAAGTCAGTGTGAATTTCTGATAGTAATGTTTGAAATCTGATTTTACCCTTTGCATATGATGCTAATCCAAGAGCATAAATGCACTATTAGCACACGCTCCATGGGTGCCTCTCATTATGCAAACTTTTATCCTTGTTTCAGATACTCCATGTAAGGAGGTTTAAAAGAAATGACAGGATATGAAACATCCTTTCTTTGAGTTGTTTTGTCATAAAAATAACAATATCCTCTTCATGGTCACAAGGAAGCATGAGCAAACTGATCAGCACCCCTTTTTAGCCTTGATGTTTGCGTGTTTTCTTCCATCGACCTAATATGTTGCCTCTGGCATGTAGTTTGGAGAATGTAGATATAGTGTCAATACTAACACATGTTTCCACCCCTTTTTAACCCGCCAAAAGTTGTTTTGACCCACTTTTATTGTCTATCCTGTGTTCTGGGTCCCCCACTCTCCTCTTGTCTTTGTCATCCCTCTCCTTCCCTCTCTTTTCCTGTCCTCCAGTTCGTGTGCCCAGTCTGAGATATCTCTGGATGGTTTCTCTGAGTGCCCTCCTCCCCCAGTTCCTGTAGTGTTGCGTGGAGCACGCGAGCGCCTTGCGGTGGAGCTGAGGGACCGTAAGGCACCACTGGCCGTCATGGAGAGTCTCTCAGATGCAGAGTCTCTTTACAGCCTGGATTCTCGGCGCTCATCAGCGGCCTTTAGGGGCTCGCCGATGTTGGGTAGCCTACCTTTCCCGTTGGATGCCCCAATACCAGAGGAGAACCCATCTCTCAGCTCTCGTACCGAATTGTTGGCTGCAGATTGCCTCTGCCCGGCAACACCAGAGCACCTGGGTGAGGTTGGACCCTTCTTTAGACCAAACGACTCAAGATCCACTCCAGATTACCCTATGAGGCTGTCTCCTGCCACACCACGCTATAGTGGACCCCATTCCCCAGCTCTTTTAAATCAGTGTGTTCAGCCTTTCAAACATGAGTCTAATGCAGCTCCAACAATGGTTAGTGATGGGGATCAGATGCCTGGTGTCTACAGCCCAGGGAGCACTCCAAATGCTCCACTAAGCCCACAGATTGACTCTAGACTAATGGATAGCAAAAAAGAGGACTTGGAGCTGGAGAAAATGTTGGGTGAAGAAACCAGTCTAGCCATTTCTACTGCTTCTCCCCAGCTAACAAATGGGAACCCCAGTCAGGCTGTGCTAGAGTTCGCACAGTATTTAGACTCTCTCTTCAGACTGGACGGCAGCAGCTCACCGCCTTTGGACTTGTCTGATGGGGAATCAGAGTCGGGCAGGGGTTCTTTTGGACAGGGTGAATGTCTTGGAGATGGCCAGCACCTGGATGATGCACAGCTGCTGGCCAGAGCAACACTCGAGCCCAACCTTGTTCCCAAGCCTCCACGCACTTTTGCTGGATCTGCTGATCCCTCTTCAGGCATATCATTGTCCCCATCCTTTCCTCTCTCATCCTCTGAGGAGCTCAACGATCTTTCGCCAAGCGAGGGTGCCCCGCCAGCCATTCACTCCCTACGAACATCCAGCCCATGCCACTGTCCTGAAGAGAATACACTATCATCAATGGTTTAATATGCTCTGAAGGTTCTGTTGTGCTTTAAGTCGAGAGGTCTGGTGATTCAAACTTTCAAACATATCACAACACACGCATGGAGTGGAATGCAATCATTCATCAGAGATCCAGTGACAGAACTTAAGGGACCAACAGGTACACCATATCCATTCTTCAGGTGTCCCCTTTGAACTCAGGGGACATTTTCACAGTATTGCAATGACAAAAAAGAATATACCTCTCTCTGCATGCCAGGGGGCTGTGCTGCTTCACAACTGTAGCTTCACAATGCCAATCCAGAACAATATCGTCTGACCCACCTGGGAACATTTCTACATTTCATCCAGTCCCTGATTTAACAAATGCAAAGGAAGAATCGTTAACTGAGCAGGAAATCTGAAACTAATGCTGTAGAAACGGTTAGCAAAGGCACATCATCTGGGTTGGTGTACCGGACCTCTTCTTGCATCTTCAGCAGTTCTGAAAGCTTGTACAGCTTTTGTTTTGTTTTATCTTTTTTTTTAATCCAGAATGTGAAGATGGGACATATTTGTTTATAAACAGAAGTGAAAAAACAATAAGAAACGTTCCTCAGGTCTACAAAGAACTGACTTGGAGAAAGAGAGTGTGTTATGTCGGTGAGAATAAATGTGTCTTAAACATAAAGTGATTGTGACAAAGTTATTACAGATGCCTATGGATGTTTTTAGAGTCTTTTGGTTACACTTTATAATGCATGACAACTTTTTTTTATTAAGTTATTCCGATGGAGAACTTGTCACTAAGACACTTAGATTGACATTTTGTCACTATTGCACACATATTGCTCAGTTTACCCCTTTTGCCAAAAAAGAAAAGATAACAAATTGTCTTGCCAAATGTATTTATGAAATGTAATTTTCTATATGTTTAAGGATACTACTTTATTTAGACACAAGCTCAGTTCAATATTTCATTTCAAGTTCTATCAGTTCCCATATAGACTGTTACACAACAAGTAGACAATGTCATCCTGACATTAAAACGCTGCCATACCTTTCATGTAAAAAAAAAACAAGACCGCTGCACGTTGGGTTTGAACTAATAACAATTTGTCTTAAAATTGCTGTATAATTTTCTTTAAAAATCTCTTACCAATGTGTCCAGGTCAGAGTTTGCATGCTTTATGCATTTAACGTAGCATGGCTTGTATAGAACAAGTCTTGTCATCAAGTCACAGTAAATGCGCTCTGAACGTGTCCAGAAATAATCACCATATCTCAGCCATCATTAACACAAGCTTATGAGAGGTTAATTAGAAGTAAAAGTGTATCAGGACATCATTTTGTTTTCCTATTCTGAAGGTGCTTTCAGTTTTGGAGGTCAAAGTGTTTACTCCCTTTAATCCGTTTCATCCTCCTTGAAGTTGGACTGAATTCACGAATGACATCAAGTTGTCTATATCACTTTGGGTGTGACAAGTTGCTCATGTTTTGCATTCTTTAGTACAGTAAATGTTTTCACATGTAATGCTATATTTAATGGTTTTATTATCCTGCAACAGATTGGTTTGATGTCAGTGTTTTCTAATCTCAGTTTTTAGGGAAGCTCTTCCTAAGTGCAAGACATTATCTATAATTAAGCCTTTGTTCCCCTGTTTGTCAGTGGCATGTAAACATTTTGCCATGGCTCTCGCACAATGTTTTTTTTTTTTAGTTTTCACAAATTCTTCAAAGTGATGAGGCATGCTACAGACCGACATTTGGTGCCATGCCACTACCAAGTCTGAGTCTCACTAGCCATCTGGACAGCTTCTTTAATGATATCTGCTGTGATCGCTCGCAGCAGACTGGTCAGCCCAGTTTAAAATCAGGCATTACCTACACCATTATGACAGTCCTGATAGACACACTACTGTTGGACCAGACGGTTCCTTCCAGCAGCAGCTTTGTTTGCAGTTGTTCATACACTAAACTCTGCAAAAAGAAAGTACCATTTTTCCATTGTGATGTGTACAGCACTGTCTTTTATGTGTACTTATTTATGCAGATGTCTGTAAGATGAATTCCAGTAGAGCCATGTAGAGAACAACTTTATAACAATAAGACTACCTGAAAAGATCAGTACTGACATGTAGGAGAAAAAGAAGCTATTTATCCAGACTATTGGCAGATACAAATTCATTTATATTGAAAAAGAAATAATTCAACTATGTCTTGTCCATGTTTACCTGGTTTGCATCCCTTCCTTTCCTGCCCCACGATGAGAATGTATTTAATCCCTTTCCCTCACTGCCCTGCCTGTAATGGAATAAACTACAAACTATGAGATAAAACCACAAGTTTCTGTCATAACTATTTTATAACAGGTGCATCTCAGAAATTTAGAATGTCATATAACAATTAATTATGTGCTAAATTAAAATATAACATAAAACCAATAAAAAAACAGATGGCCTGCTGAAAAGTATCCTCATGCACTGTACAATATATTAGGACACCTTTTGCAGGAATTAATACTGGAATAAATAAATGTTTACAATGATATTCTACTTTTTGGGATGCACCTGTACATGTTACTCATGCATTATTTTTAGTGTTACTGACTGCAACTTGCATCCCTAAAAGGGTTAATATATTAGTGAATTGAATATTATTTATCATTTAGTTTACTGGATGTAAACTAAGAGATGACAAATGTGCTGAAATGCAGAGGCACATGTAAACGTGTGAGTTTTGATACCCAGTACTCTGTACTTTTGTACTAGGAGTTGATTTCTCCCTAAAATAGCTTGTGTTTTGGCTGATGTAAAGAATGCGTCAGTGGTTTTCAAGATGCTGAGTCCAGATATATTTTGAGTGAAGTACAACACAAGTTGCTGGAGCTTTTTATAAGTTAGAGTGTAGGTGCAGCATATTATTATTGTACGCTATAACTGATACTAGCTGAAATACCGCAGAACATTATTGAGAAATCTGGCGTGGATGAAAGGATTTCTTTTATATGAAGCCTGCGTTTATGCGTCACAAAAGTAGAATTCTTATTATTCTTGACCCTCTAACGACATGAACAGTCTCGTCTTTTTTAATCCCCATTCGGTGTTACATAGTCTGCTGTATTACTGAGGAAGGGTGTCTGTGAAATTCATGCCCACTGCCCCAAGCTGACTTGTAGCAGCACAGTCAAAGCTCTGTCATCGGTTACCAAAGAATTAAGATTTTACCCTAATTTCTAAGGTTTTGTGACTCCAATTAACCACAGTTTTAGGCCAAACATCATAGTGACACAAACATGATTGTGATGATCTGTGGCAGTTTTGATGCTTCAGGACTGAGAGGACTTGCTAAAGTCAATGTGCTCATTATTTCTGCTCTCTACCTGGAAATTGAGATCAAGAGGAAGAATGTTTGTGATCCTAAGCTCAAATGCATTTGGGCTTTGGAGCAGGACAATGACTCAAAGCACATGAAAAAAAAATTCTGCTCGCAATGTCGCATAAATTAAAATTAAGGCTACTAAATATCTGGACATTTAATTCATTCTACAAAAAAAAATCAGATTTAAAGGTTTGTTAGGTTTTCATATGGTGCCATAATTTTCTATTATGAAAGAAATTGTAATTTTATTAATTCTGCATTTGCATTTGCTCAGATTATGTTTGTCAGATTTGTTTGATCTAAAATATTGAAGTAGGGAGAAAAGGGTAAAAAGTGTATCACTAGTGTCCAAATGTATAAGTTAAATTATAAATTTATGTGACAGTTTTGCAGTAGTTTGATTGAGACAGAGCGATATACTTCAGTCGCAAATGGACATAGCAGTCTTTACATGTAAAATGATATTTTTAAATTTCAATTACACCTAAGGTAAGTTTCCAGCATAGAAATACTGCAAAGACCCCACAAAAAAACGTTTTTTGTTTTATAAGGTAAATAAATCAATGAAACTACCATTTCTTAATCATTTTTGGGCTATTTCTTGTTGCATAGTCTTGTAATTCATTGTATCTAAATCGTGTCTGTTGGTAAGCTACTGGAAAGTAGCAGCTCTTCAGAACTAACGCAGCTGTTGTAATCCTTAATTTGTGTAATATTTAAATAATAAATATGAATGTGCTGTTATGTGACTAAAAAATAATTTAATCCATAAAATATTAAAACTAATTTAAGAAGTTTAATGTTTAATTACTTTCATATTTAATATTGGGTTTCTATTATGCACAGTTATACTATCTAATGTGTGCATATATTTTCATCATCTTGGGTTTTAATATCAGTTATATATCATTTGTCTGCTTTCCAACCAGAGGGAAGTGCTCTCCTTAGCTTTTGAGTTGAGAGGAATCTGTCAGAGGCAAAGAAGAAGAACTTCCCTCAAATCCCTGAAGGGCTAGAGCTAGCTTGCAGCTAGGTTAGCATTAAGACCTTTTTTGTTGTTGTACCTTGTACTCTCACTGCGGCGATGAATGAGGACTGAATAGACTCTTCTGTTCACCGTCTCGGTATGTGAATAGTTTTCATATCGAAGGGTAAGGCAATTATTACTTTCCCTTCATTTTTTCCCATATTTGTTGACCTAAACAGCTGATTTAGCTAGCCGCTAGCTGCCGTTAGCCAAAATAGTGTTCTAAAATGTCAGCGTCATTGGTTCTAAGTCACTTTATTTAGTTCTTAATTAGGTAATTACTCTAAACGACTCTTAATTTGTTGGCGTCTTGCTGGACGTGTCTTCTGGTGTGTGCATACTGAGCAAACGTGTACAATTAGTCCAGTATTAGCAACGGGTCTATACCGCTTCTATCGCAACAGATTGTTTATTATGCTGTCAAAACATTAAGTTTCTAAGCAGAAGACCCTTTTTACAGCTGCTGGTCTGACCGAGGGGCATCAGTCATGTATGCCTCGGGAAAGTACAGCTCTCGGGGCCCTGCTCTAATCCCGCGAATGAAAACCAAACATCGTATCTACTACATCGCCCTCTTCTCCGTTGTGCTGCTCGGACTGATTGCCACCGGGATGTTCCAGTTTTGGCCTCATTCTATTGAGTCCTCAACCGAATGGACACTTGAAAAGGGGAGCGTGCATGACGCTCCTCTTACCCGACTACCCGCATCCAGCCCCATACCTGAGAGGGGGGACCTAAGCTGTCGGATGCATACCTGTTTTGATGTATATAGATGTGGCTACAATCCAAAGAACAAAATCAAGGTAACTGAAATTGTCAGATCTCTTAGAGTCAGCATTTATTTTGTGTTCAGTTTTGATTCAAAACTGATTGAAATGTTGTTTGCAGGTTTACATCTATTCTCTTCAGAGGTTTGTGGATGAATTTGGAGTTCCCATCAGCAGCACTGGACTGTCGCGAGAATACAACGACCTGCTCAGCGCAATCTCAGACAGTGACTTTTACACGGATGATGTTACCAGAGCCTGTCTGTTCATTCCATCTGTTGATGTGCTCAATCAGAACTCCCTTCGTATCAGAGAGACTGCCCAGGCCCTGGCAATGCTACCCAGGTAAATAATTACAGCACACTCAGCTATTTAGTAGTGTTAGCCCTTTGTGGGACCAATATTTTTCTGTATATGTAGAGACAGAAAATAATTACATTTTTAAGATGAGTAAATGTAGTATCCAAATGTTTTTACAATGTTTTTGTTGCTTTTTGCCCAAGTCTTGTCATAAAAAAATGGGCAGCAACGTCAATAACTTCGACTATTATTAAATTGATAAATACTGAAGAATTTAAAGCCACATTTCACAGTATTTGTTCTGTGTTTCTAATGCATGTTTGATTTTTTTTTTTTATTATTATTATTTATATAGCTTAAACATTTTTATTCTCCCGGAACTAACCTTATTTCTATTTTGGTAGATGGGACAAAGGGATGAATCATTTGCTTTTCAACATGTTACCTGGAGGTCCCCCTGATTACAACACAGCTCTGGATGTCCCTCGAGACAGGTAGCCACAGTATATTTTGAAATGCCTATAAAGATACTCCAATCAAAATCTTTTTTTTTTTTCAGCCAATATTTCATGGAAGAACTTGTCAGAATATGTCTTGTCTGCTGAAATAACTGTTTTGGGTTGAAGTTGTTAGCATTATGAACTTTATATTCTACTGCATTTAGTTAGGAGAAATTTCAAACTTTACCCAGTTTCAATCCTTTGGTTTCTGTCCTCATCAGAACCATATTATTCACTTTCCCCTTATAAAACGCTTTACCTCGGCATAGACTGTTTTCATCAGCTGTTGCAAAATCAGTTATATCAGATAAAGTCATTAAGCTTGAGTTTAATTTTAAATAGTTCTTTCCCCTCAGAAAAGTTGTCCTGTTGCAAATGTTTTGATATAAAAAAGAAGAAGTTGCGCTAGTTTTCTATTTCTGTTTTTCTCTGTTTCTGCCGGAGAACCTTTTTTTTTTTTTTTTTTTTTTTTGGAAAGTGATTTATTGTCCTAATTGTTTCAGAGCCCTTTTGGCAGGAGGTGGTTTCTCCACGTGGACCTATAGACAAGGTTATGATGTCAGCATCCCGGTTTACAGTCCTCTTTCTGCAGACGTTGTGCTGCCTGAACGACAGCCTGGGTGAGCAGATTTCGAATGCCAACTTCTGTGGTGTTAAATCATAACTAAACAACCCCTCTACAAGCAATGTTTGTGGTTAGCTTCCATGTCACGTAACATTGTGGTTTGGTTATACATTTCTTTTAGACAGATTTGATTTAAATAATTATTTAGCATAACCAGCAGACTAAATATCAGCTGAACATTAACATCTTCTGCATTTCTGGTCTCTTTATCCAGGCCGAGGCGCTACTTCATTCTGTCCTCTCAAACAGCAATTCACAGAGAGTATCGTGCTGAACTGGAGCATTTGAAGGAAGAAAATGGAGAAGCGCTGCTCCTGCTTGACAAGTGTAGCAACCTTTCCCAGGGAGCAGCCTCCGCACGGAAGCGGTGTTACAAAGGGCAAGTGTATGACTACCCACAGATCCTGCAGGTGGGAGACACAATCTTTTTCCTCTTTCAGTTTTTAACAAATTATTCTTTTGAAAGACTGTGTTGCAATGCACCTTATTATTAAGCTATTTGTGGTTAAACTTTACCTTCACATTGACTGGATTTTTTTTTTTCATTAGTATTTATTAGTATTTTACATTAATTATGCTAAATCATTTTTCCTGGCATGATTGTAACAAAAGTACACATGTTGTTAGTTTTGGGTTCTAGCATATCAATAATGATATGTCCTTTTTCCA
This sequence comes from Girardinus metallicus, assembly GCA_903067095.1. Classification (NCBI taxonomy): domain Eukaryota; kingdom Metazoa; phylum Chordata; class Actinopteri; order Cyprinodontiformes; family Poeciliidae; genus Girardinus; species Girardinus metallicus. The sequence goes on along the minus strand of CAEGAE010022450.1, from coordinate 1,888 downwards.
AGTTGTGAAAAATTGAGCAGTCTATAGCCCAAAAACTCTACATATGTAAATTCAATAAAATAAAATAAAAACAAAATGGGGGCATTGTTTTACTTTTCCCACGACTATTTATCAAACAGTATCCAATAAATTGCTAGTTTATTTTACACTATGCTTTATTATTGAAACTCTTCAAAGCTGCACTCACAGTACTACAGACTCATGTAAAATTACCATACATGTGGCTCAGCTGAAGTGAGCTTTGTAGTTTTACCGGTCAGATACTAGAGTTGCATGCATAACACTCTCAAACAAGCTATTTATTTCCCTCTAGTGAAATTAATTCATCTAATCCACTTTGCTCTTTAAAACTTATTGGACTCTGGAAAGCTCATGGTTGAAAGGTATATTCCAGTTTATTAGAAATAATGCGTTTACTTCCATATCTTTTTGATTAAAAATTTTTGTACAAACTGTACAAAAATTCCACTACTATTGAAATGTGAAAACTTGTCTGTAGACAGCTCTTGACTCTTTGTCCAGACATAAACACCTTGTCTCACATTTGGTCTGTCTCCACAGGAGTCATCTTTCTGTGTGGTTTTGCGAGGGGCACGCTTGGGTCAAGCTGCTCTCAGTGATGTGCTGCAGGCTGGCTGTGTCCCTGTCATCCTGGCCGACTCCTATATTCTTCCATTCTCTGAAGTGCTCGACTGGAAAAGGTCTGCATGAATCTTAATGTGTTTATGGGTTTGAGGGATGAACAAGTGTAGTGTTTATATATTTTTAATTTCACTTGTTTACTTTGTCCTTCCTGCGCAGAGCCTCTGTGGTTATTCCAGAAGAAAAATTGTCAGAGATGTACACCATCCTAAAGAGCATTCCTCATAGACAAGTCGAGGAAATGCAGAGACAGGTAAAATCCACTTTGTTAGAGTAATAAAACAACTCACATTTATTTTTTTTATAGTATTATAAAATTAATTGACCAAGTAGAAAAGGGTGTTGTCACTACATTGGGAAGTTGTGCAGTTAATAGAGGTGACTGTGTTTTAACAATTCAAGCTTCTTCACCAGTTCTACTTCTGGAAGGCAAAACAAATTTTATGAGACGCACAAAAGACGGGATTTTGGATTCAATGTTCTCTTTTTATAAGTTTGAATATTCTCTCTTACTCACGCTGGATTTTAAAAGGCTCATAGAAGATTTAACTGTTTATTTTAGCCCGAGTGAAATTCAGGGACTGAGACTCGCTCTCTTTTCATTTGATATCTGCCCTAAGCCACAATAAACAGCGCTGAAAGCGGCAGTGAGAGTAGTGCACTACTTCAGCTGCTCCTCATTCTCTTGTATCAACTCTTGTCCATTTACCAATTATACTGGCCAAACAGACATTTCAGGCCAGAAACACAGAGATGGGCTTGGATTACACCATAATAGCTCAAACAAATGGCTTGTTCTTAGGGTTGAAGAGTTTGCTGGGGGTAAACTGCTGTGGATAGCTCACAGCTATGTCAACCACTAAAACAAGCAGTAATGAACCAATGTGTCTTCACATTATAGAAAAACACTGTTTAAGCAAATTTATCTTTTAAATTTCTCCCAACTGATCAAAGTGCAGAGATTTGTTAATCAAAATCTTTAAAAATAGTCAAAATAACTTGTGTAGAATTTAATACATTTATACTATGTGTTTTCGTATTTGAAGAAATTGGCTCACTGAGCTAATGTCCAACAAATTAAAAAAAAATGGCACGTTCTTCAGATTTTTCATTTAACCAGTCAAACGTATGTGTACATTATTAGATATACATTAAAAATGCAAATTAACAATTCAGTTCAATTTTTAAAGTAAAAAAAAAAAAAAAATAATATATATATATATATATATATATATATATATACATA
>CAEGAE010022435.1:0-36867 GCA_903067095.1 Girardinus metallicus | reverse complement strand
TATATATATATATATAATGAGTGCAGTAACTTTTTAGATGTGCTCAATATTCTGGAGTAGTGACAGCAGAAAGGGAAAACTCTCCTTTATCAGGAAGCAATCATTAGCTTCACCTGTCACTCTTTTGAAGACAAACCAAAATAAAGTTGATACCAAAACCACATGTGCCTCAAAGAAAGCTCAACAAAGATCTCTAGTTGGTTCCTTGGTTTAGCAGTGCTCTTGCCCTGCTACTCTTGGGGGGAGGTTATGCTTTGTTTTTACTTACAGAGCTCCGAAACATGCTGGCCTCTTGGATCTTCTTCCAGGCTGCACTTCCCTTCCTCATGCGATAAACAAGCAACCCGATGACCAGCACACAGACAAACAAAAGAACACCCAAGGTTGCCCCCAATGCAGCCATGTCCACAATTCCAAACTCACCAGACTGTCCCACTGCAACAAAAGAACATATTCACAATTAAGATGAACATATAAGAAAATTCAAAAATTTTATTAAGTATTGTTTGAAAGTAAATATATTTGTGATCAGTGTGATGTGAGTCATGTTTTAATTGTGATTACTTGTGTTTAATATGAACAGAAGACATGGATTAGCTACAAAATGACTCATAACTCTGTATTTGCACTGGCCTGGACTATCCATCTATGACTATATAAAAAAAAAAACTGTGTTCTGTGATTGGTTTGCTTTATTGCCAACAAGGCTGTTGTTCGTCCAGGATGAAGGACATTGGTCTGAACAAGAAATGGAACCCAATTTCATTTATGTTGGGGCAATAACACCCTGAAAGAATCATTTATCATCCTTTCAGGTTTCTGTAAAATTCCTTGTTTTTCTTTCAATGTCTGCTGTTGAGACAAACGTTACCCCCTGGGCGAGCTGTGCTTGCAGTGGAGGCTCCTTCTGTGGGCCTAGTGGTGAAGACGGTGTCAGTTGACAGAGTGGAGTCACTGGTGGACATAATCTCTTTGGTTGTCTCCCTATCAGAGGTGGATTTCTCTATGGCTGTTGTGGTCGCTGTTGTGGTCGCTGTTGTGGTCATAGAGTCTGTAGTGCTCTGAGGCAAAGTGGTGGTAGAGAGACCTGAGAGGAGAACACACTTTGTAGCATATTTATTTCGAATACTTCACCACGGATATAAAGTACTTTTGATATGTTTGATATAAAAAAGTTTCAGATTAAAAATAAAGGACAAATGAACCTAACAATACTGAGGTGCTGAAAGTCATTGACAACAAGTCAAATAATATTGTAAGAAAAAACGTAAACTTCTATGTAGTCACGTACTCCCCTGAATTTGGCTCCTTGTTTATGAGTAAGGACAGATTGTTATGAGGGCAGACCAACCACAGAACATACCATAATGAATGTGTCCAAACATAAATGTCAAACATTCCCTTTGTTTCTTTAAAATAAAAGAAATACTGTTCTAGCAAGAATTTGTGGGAATATTCACAATGAGCCAATTAAAAACCTCAGTGAAATGTTTTATTAGCCGGTGTTTAGACCTACTTGACGTCAGTTCAACTCGGAGCGCTGCAGTAGCTGTTTCATCATTAGAAGTGTCTGTTGCCACAACCTGGAATATAATTGGAGTTGAGCACCCAATACAAAGAGATCCCAGTCAGCCTGGTTAGCATCCAACTTCCCTTAAAATTACCTGGAGTGATACTGAGCTCTCTGGCAGATCTTTGGTCAAGAACAGGTAGCCACCAATAATAGCAAAGTCATTACTACCTTCGACTGAGTAGGTGATGTGGGGATTTATTCCCTGTTTGAAGAGATTGCAAAGATATGTCAAAACATTTATTGCCTTTATGAGGATGTCTGAGAAATTAGGAGATGAAAACAAGATGAGGAATTTGAACTAAGCCCTGTTTAGGGAATACGCTGAATGTTTTTTAGACATTAGGTCCTGCAGTGTTTCAGGAGTTGTCATCGCTTCAGAAAGGCATCCCAGGGTTGAAGAAAATCTTCTAAAGTGTTTTTGTGTAGAAAGTTTAGTGAAAACAGTGATGTCATAGCTTCACTTTGAAAGTTTTATGTGCGTCCTGCATGACTGGTGAATCTCTGAGGCTGCTTTACAGCGCCCCATTGAGGCCTGCTGGAAAGGATTCCTTATTTATGAAGAGCTATTACGAATAAAAAAGTTTTGAAAAAATGTTAATGTTTACAAGGCCTTTACAGGGGTTTCAAGTGTTTCCAAGAAATCCACAGACCGTATTTCCAAAGCAACGAAGAAAAACATCACATTTCTAAAAGCAAGAATTAAAGATGAAATAGAAACACATATCAGTTGATGCCTGAATCATAATGTTTTCTCTCCATTACCATTTCTCATCGTCAGTTCTCATGTTATCCACCTCAGCCAGAAGGAGTGTTGAAATGATTTACCCCAGCTCCAACGTAGTCCTCATCTGTAGCAATGATCTGTAAAGGCTGATCCTTGTTGGTCAGGTCAATTGCCATAGAGCCCACTGAAGTGATCAGACCTTCATATTGAGTCTTCTGAAACTCTGGAGCATGAAGGCTCTTCACTTGGACGGTGATCGTCACTGTTGTGGTTGCTAACTGATGAGTGTTTTTCGTCTGAGCAGCCTGTGTGAGAAACACATTCTGGTTCAAAAGTTTCTAAGGTCTCAAATATTCAGAGACCTTAACAGTAAACTGTTGGCAGCGGTCCTAGAAGATCTTTACTACTTGAAACTGTGAAGTGATCAAATTAAATAGAGAACTGGGTTTAATTGTTTTATTCAGGAATAAAATAACTAAATGCAGTATTCTTTTAAATTTGATTGGTTCACAGTTTCAAAACATTGTTTGAATATATTTCTTTGTTGAAGTTGAAAATAGATTCACAGAAGTAATAGAGCTGTATGTTATAAAAGTTGACTTTGTTCAGTGGGAGAAACTTAAAAAGAAATCACCCCAGCTTCCCAAAGTAACTTTGGCTTTAAGGGCATAACAGAACTAAGAGCCAAAGCTAAGTTAGTATTAATTACATTTTAATTCATTTATTTAAAATAGTCCTTCTGGTCAAAAAGCCAGTAAGACAAATGAGTCCTGATGAAATCTGAGATCACTGTCATTTTCATTAGTGCCCTATCCTGTATTGTCAACTGAAGATGACAACAGATGTCAATAAACTGCAACTCATTTATTCGTGAGACTGATGTAGTCATAAAGTATTAATTGAAATAACCCCAGAAAAGTTTTGGTGACTCAACCTTTTACTCAATATATTTAACATTTAAGCTAAGAAACTCATAAGCAGTCCCACATCATGGTGCAACCTCTAATGTATTTTTCTATGGTATTCTCCTACCATATAAAAACCTGTTCCTTGTTCTACATTTTGCTTTGTTCAGAGGGTTTCAGTACAAAGCAAAACTTGTACTGACGATTGGTTGCTCGAGGCGTGGACTCTGTTGAAGTTTTAAATTTTACCCAGTCGCTAAAATTTGGCTCTGATGTATGTAATGTTCCAGTTCTACATAATGACTCTTACCAGAAATTGCCCATGATGTAAACAACCGTCCCCAACTGCAAAGGTGTCGGGCCCAACAACATGGCTGTTACAGTTAATTTAATCTTTGAAATATTTGGACGAGAGGCCAACACAGACTGAATGGCTTCATTCACTTCCTCCGCTGTCATTGTCAAACTACAGGCAGAGTACATTTCTAAAACAACACAGAAAACTGCCGTCATCCTTTATAACTTCTCCATCTGTTTGGCCTAGTTGAAATTCTACTGGAGAAATCCAGCTCAATGGAAGAGAGCCCAGATGGAGAAGTGAAGTGAGATTCAAATTGAGCAGAATTACATAGGAATGCAAGGCTAGTATGCTTCTGCTCAAAAATATGAACTTGCTGTCAATGTATATTCTGCTATTAGGCATTAAATGTTTTTTGTTTTTTTTTCTGAAACTAGGTTAAAACTTAAACACATTTTTAACTGAAGTGTTTCTTGGCAATACATCATGGAAGAATCAATAGGTTTTGCCTGCTTTCTTTAATAAAATGCCAGAGGCTTTATTTTTGGTCAATGCACCAAAGTTACAACATTACAACTTAAATAGAAGACACCTTTGTATTCTAGAGTTAGTTGAATTTACTGTACCAGAACTGTCAGTGCAATTTCCCCCACAACGTCTGTTGGCCTCTGCATGGTGATGTTTCCAGAGTTTGGATTAATCTGAAACAGGCTGTCGTCATTTCCTGAAACACAGATTCAAGAAGTTACTTCCTCTTTCTCATACAGATTGGCTATCAGAATAAGCTTTTTGTCACCAGGTTTGTAAAACATGCTCATGTGACACCAGGTCACTTACCAGAAATGATGGAATAGGTAATCTCCTCTTTTATTCCAAAGTCTCCATCAACGGCATAAAGAGGTCCTGGCTTCAGAGGCAACACTCCAGTCTATAAAGGAATTGACAATATATGGGTATATCTTCATAAAGATTACATAAGGGATGGTAACTTCAGATAATTACAAAAAAAATACAAAAGACAAAGCTGGCTAAAGAAATATGTTAGAGAATATTCCACATGTTCTCTATCATCATTTCCTAGGAAATGACTTACCTCTTGTTCATTTAAGTTAACTCTACCAGTGTAGCCTGTATTCTGGCAAATCACTGCTTCATTTATTGTATGCCTGCTACAAGGTTCGAACCATGGAGGTCGGTTATCAATGTCTGTGATGGAGATCATGATGGTTGTGGTAGCAGTGAATGATGGCCCTTCAGGTGCAGAAGTCAGAGGTGTATCCTTAAAAGTGAGAGAGTACCATTAAGCCCAAAATTATACATACCCAAGGCCGACCTCAAAATTATTTATATTCACTCAAATAGTTTACTTCTGTTAGGAAATGATTCAGGCAGCTCTCAAAGAATGAACTATGTAAAAGCTGAATCAAGCTACTCAGCTGGGGGCCTGTGAGATTCTCTCGCTGACATTTCTCTCCCTGGGCAACTCGGGAGTAAGAAGGACCAGTCCCTCTCATTGAGTTGGGTTTCAGAGCTCAAGCCAGAAATTGACACACCAAGGCCAAGAACATCGTCAATAGAAGGATTTGGAGGGCGTTCAGAGACCACAAGTGCTTGGATCTGCTTGGACATGTTGATGTTGGTTTATTAGCGTTTAGCTTGTCCAGATTGATCATCCTGGAGCTCTGAACAGAACTTAGAGAGGGAACAGTGCCTTACTGGTCCAATTGGAGCTAGACCAGTAATAACCAAGCTCCTTCATCCTTCATTCAAGCCATGCCAGCTTTCTGAATCCATCTTTATGAATAGAAAGCCTTTCCATTCTGTAAGTGTGCAACTTATACACATAATTCCTCTATTTAAAATAAACTTCTACATTCCCCACTCACCGTAAAGGACTTTCTGTCACACTGTCTGTCTTTAAGTCCCAACTGAACATTCTTTTGTTCAAACAATCATTTGCACTTGGATTTCTGTATTTTCTTTTTGTTTTCGATTTGGAATTTTTTTCTTTAAAATGTATTATTTTTATTTTTTGTGAGGTGACCACAGTGTTTCTCAGAACCAGTCCTCAGGGACCGCAGACCTGCATGTTTTTGGTGCTTGTCTTCTGCAACACACCTGACCTGAATAAATGGGTGATTAACAGGCTTCTGGTGCACTTGATGGCTGAGGAAGAGGTTGTGCAATTTTTTGAATCAGGTGTACTGAAAGAGAGACAAACAGGAAATGTGCAGGGCGGTGGTCCCTGAGGACTGGCATTGAGAAACACTCTAGAGAGTCGTTCTCCTGTACACAACATATAGGATTTAAATGACACTTCTTCTGTTCCTTGCAACCGGTTTAAAGCTGCATATCGCCACCTACCATATAGGGCTGGAGTGTGTAGTTTTACAGCTTGTCAGTAGAACAAAATAAATCCAAACCACAGGAAAGACTTTAGAGAAATGTGGTGGAGTAAAAGGTATAATTTTTATAGTTAAAATCTATAAAATGTGGAAAGTCAAAAGATAAAACGATTAAATTTTTACTGTTGCAAGAAAACTGAATTTATGCAGTTTTTATAAAATAGTGCATGTTTATATTATTATAGTATTTTACACAATTTAAAGGGGCAGTATTTTCCAGGCACAATCAAAGAACTATGTTATCTTCAGTTGTTATAAAAATGCTGCACATATCAAACATGACTTAAAGGAAATTTGACTTAGCAATCTAGTGGCTTGAAAATGGGACTTTGTCTCTTTAAGAAGCTCCTGTTCTTTCCCACACGTTTCTCAATTAAACCTTTAAAATCGTTCTCATGAGTTTTGGACTGAGAAGTAGTTTGTATGATAAACTCAGCGGATATGCAGTTCCACCTAATGTTGCTAATTAGCAAACACTGAAATTTGCTACGCTTACTAATTGTTTGCTAAAAGTTTTGGAAAGAATATGTGACATTTTACTAAGCTTATGAAATGTTTTGGAGAAAGGGGTCTGTTTCTCAGTTCTGTTTGAGCAAAAAATACTTACTTGGGCTTTCAGTATCAGTCGAACCTCTTTGACTTTATCATAATCAAGAGGTCTATTGACCAGGATTTCTGGAGTACTTTGTGACCTCAGTTTAAAGGCATCCTACAGAAATCAAACAGCACAACAAAAATGCATAAGCTAGTTGCTACAATGGCATGGAAATATATATAAATATATTTAAAATAAACATCTTAAAAGTAAAACATCAAACTAATTGTATCATACAGGTTCAGATTCAGATGTCAGCGTATAGTAGAGCACAGGTCCATCAAGGTCAATGGCAGGAAACTGACCCACAATGCTGTCTATCTGAGCCAGCTGGATAGAAACAGACCACAGAAGATGGCTTGTTAAAGGTCAAGAGAAATCTAATTACAAGCTGCGTGTCCTCAACAGTTACTTGCATTCTGTAGATGTTTGTGTAAATCTTACCTCTTCAACATTTTCCTGGTACAAATCCTTGTCAAAAAATGGTTCGTTGTCGTTCACATCTTTCACAATTACCACAATAGTTTTTGAAATCTAGAAAAAAAAAAGCATTTAGATTTTTTTTTGTTCATTGTCTTCTTCCTGTAAGCTACTGTAACAGTAATTGACATGACACCCCCTGTCAATCATTCTAAGGGTTTGTCAGCATCTGACCAATTGGCAGCTGCTTTTTGTCCTGAAGTACACGCCCCTTATCTGGAGGAACTGAACCTCCATCAACATTGCTGGGGTTCATCATCGCCAACGCACTGAGTTCATAAAAAGTTGGAGGAATATAATAGGAAGTCATGGTGTCAGTGGGGAACACGCAATCCTGACAGTCATCACCCAGAGTGTTTAGAGGGTGGAATACAATTTATTAAATGTCCAAAACCCAAACGAGTCTGGAATAATGCAAGAGATGGATGCAGGTCTGCAGCAGACCTCATGTCCAGTTGAATGAAACTGTGATTGACAACAACTACCACATGATTGTCTGCATGAAGGTAACCGGTAGTAAACATCTTATTTTTTTTGTCATAAGGACACTTATGCATGGGGGGGGGCAGCGTCGTGTCAATTAATAGGTAATTCAAAAAGAAACAGAGAAAGAATATCCAAACATAAGTGTTGAAGGCAGTAGGTTGTATATCCTATTTATTATTTCTTTTTACAACTATTTCTTTTTTTTCTTCTTTTATTTTTACACAATAATCAAACTATGAAATTCTGTCTTCAAACATCTGGGCCCATATTCTCAAAGATTCTCAGAGAGCTCCTATGTTAGCCTAAGAATTGTTGCTAAGGAGACCTAGCATAAGACTGATTCAGTCATCTGCTGAGAAACTCTGAACGAAGAATCAACAGAAATTCCTAACATGTTGTAGAGATGGGGTTGACCCCTTTGCTACGGTGACACTGTATTCCTGGGACTGTGATTGGTTGATACACAAAAGAAAATAACACATAATATTAAAGTTGTTTTTTTTTTCACAAACAGAAAATAGTCTCACCGATCCACCTTCCAGAGTACATCTTATACTAACAGCATAGGTCTGTGTCTCCTGTAAAAAAACAAAAAAACATTATGACTAATATATATATATATACATATATTGTGGTACAAATCTTGCACAAATTACCTCACGGTCCAACACTTTAGTCGCTATCAGCTGGTTTCCATTGATTTCAAATGGTACTTCTGTGTTTGTAATGGCAATTGTTTCTCCAGGTGTGACAGAAATTGTTATCACAACATCACCAACATTGTTGTTTTCTTGAAACTGTACTGGGCTTTCAAAAGAACAACCTGTTGTGAGAGAAGCATATTCAGCAGGGACTGATGGAAAGACAGTTCAATAACAAGTTACTAGATGTCATATATAGAATACTGTTACTGCAGTATCGGCAGCAGTACTTTTTACGGCAAAGTTCTTTTGTATGCACGTGCCCTGTGTGTTAGGAACTTTTCCTTTGAAAAGTTCCTCTTACAGGGCCCCTTAGTGGGCCCAGGGCCCGAAGCAGCTGTTTAGTTTGCTTTGCCTTGGCCTGGCCCTGTCGTTCATTCTACAGTAGATAGTTCCAGAAAATGTATTCGCCACTGTAAAGAAAAAGCCGAAGTACCTAGAGAAGAACCCACATATGCACAGGAAGAACATGCTACTTTATCTTCTGAATCAACAGAACTGAGCATGCTTTTATTTATTGATATTTCCAACTGGAAGCATATTTGTGACACATCTTGAAGGCAAGAAGATGGTAAATTATGTTTCTTTTGTTTCCTAAAATATCCAAAATCATTTAAAGCAGGATGTATTTGAAGGGACATTCATGCCGTCATTATATGAGGTTTACATGAACATTTTTTATGAGTTATTAACATCCCATAATAATCTATCAACATCACTGGTTAATAATCAACTTTAACAATAAAACATGTGCAGCAGCTGCACTCTGTAGCTCACATATTTATTTTCTTTCATTCTTCATATGAGATAAAAATTGTTGCTAAGACTTGAATCTCAGACCATGTCAAGTCTTCTTGACATTTTTGATGGATAAATGGATAGATGATCAAAGTAGTTGGGTGATGCCAGAAGTCAGAGGAAAATAGCCAGACTGGTTTGAGATTATAGAAAGACATTGTTTCAAATGACTGCCTGTATCAACCATGGTATCCAGAATATAATCTCTGAACGTCTTATAGCAGATGAGCTGCATCAGCAGAAGGGGACACTTGAGTCAGCTAAGAACAACTTAATCTAGAACTCACACAAATTTGTCTGCAAAAGCGAATCTTAGTTTCAGCTGCTACATTTAGCTGGTTGGGTCAGACTTGGCCACTTAAACACATAGATTTAGTCTGTATTGCATAAACAGTTCAGGCTGCTGGTGGTATAATAATCTGGAGGATATTTTCTCAACCCCGTTTGTGCCCATATATATCAACTGAGCAAAGCTTTCTATGCCTTTATCTGTGTTTTCCAACTTTTAAGTGAGTGCCAGGCATGTGGCTCTGACTCTGCGATGTGTCTTCTTCATGTTTTGTCCAGGTACAGTCAGAAGCAGTGCTACACATCGTCTGAGACAATGAGTTTTAGTAACTAGACTTCAGATAGGGAACGAGGAGACTGTGAATCAGAGCAACAAAGTCTTTCAAACTCTTTTCTGCTGGTGCTGAGAGTTAACAAGAAGAACATTTGGTACAAGGTGGAAAATAAATTTGACTTTGGATAGATAGCCAAGTTTATGAGTGTGGAAAGATAGCAGAGTTAATGATTTACTAAATGTTTCTGTCATTTAGTTGATGTGTCCTGATTAATCAGAATTGATTGTTAATACTCTGAGGAATGTGGCTTGAGGGGAGGGGAAAGTTTTAGGATATTTAAACTAAATGCACAGAGAATGGCTTTAATTATGCCTTTTTTTGTTTTATGTGCTTTATTTTGTTATGTGAATGTAGATCAATGTGTGCGTGTGTAGGGGTGTGTGTGTGTGTGTGTATGTATGAACATTTTGTACCTGATCCACAGATATTTGTGGGATACCAGACAGACACTGACAGAAAATACCAGGATTACTCAGTCAGATTCTGGCTGTAACTGGCTTATGATAATTTGGGTGCTGAAACATATGTTTACTGTCCACTCACTTAAAAAAGCACAGTTAATAATATGGTTTAAATCATCTCATTGGATCTAATTATTGTTCCCTTGCTGCCTCCCACAAAATACCGCCCTGGGCGGTAACCCATGTCAGAAACTGCCACTGCTCAGGAATAGTTAAAAATCAGTTTTCAAGACAGACTTTTTCTGAAGGATCTGGATATAGTCGAGCATTATTTTACTTATTTAAGTGAAAGTGCATGCAAATATTAATACTATAAACTGCACTGTGGGATGACTATGGTGATGGTGGTAGGCGTTCGCCCTGCAATCGGTGGACTGTTGGTTTGATTCCAGCTTCTCCCCATGGTGTTGGTGTCCTTGGGCAAGACACTTCATCCATCAATGTGCCCTTTGAGATCTCAATTTAATATAAAGCATTGCAAATAAAATGTATTATTACTTTAATGTTACTTTTAAATTAAGTTGATAACACTTTATGGGTTCAGTTCCCATGGTTCCTAATTTTTTCCAGTTTGTTATACTGCCACTAATGTTTGACTGAGCAATATTACAGGGAGAAATTTCACAGCTAGACCCAATGCAACCTGTCATGGCCCACCGCTGGAATTCATGTAGATCTTGAGAGCAATCCATTCTTTCAGAAATATTTAGAGAAGCGGTTTGTGTGGCCAGCTGCTGGATTTCATGCGCCTGTTGTCATGGAAATGATTAGAAAGGTAGAATTCAGTGATTAGGAAGAGTGAGTAAAGTTTTGACAGTATAGATAACATAACAATAAGCATAAATATAGGTGACGTCAGGTCAGCTCAGGGGTCACATGACTCCTGAGCTGTTGTTTTGTGCCAAGCGTCCAAAATTTTGGGGATGCTGTTGTCACCTCATTCTGAGGTCTTAACTTCAAGCAAATGCTATCACAGCATAAAACATCAAAAATACAATACAAAATAGGTCTGAAGAAAACAGGCATGAGACCATTTAAAACCCTTCAGTGTGCTGAGAATACAAATGTGACTCAAATAGATTACAGTATTTTAATTCTGTAATCACACAATTTTTAAAATTGTGTGAATGTTTATGTGAATGTGAAGTGAATGACTGAGTGAAGCGATTGGGATCCTCTGGACGTAATAAAGTGCATTACTAATACAGGCCATTCACTATTTACAGATTCAGATGCTAAACTGAACAATTCCAGGGGAAAAGTATTTTTGCCAAAGCTATAAAAGTTATGAGATATCTTTATTTGCGATTCTAAGCTAAAACAAGCATCTTTACGGGAGCCTTGGCCACTGCAGGCTGAATGAGCAGCTATGCTGTTGTCCATTTAGGATTGTTAGAATTGTTTTGGTCTTTTAGTTGTTAAAGACCAAAACATAAACATTCATCAAATTTTGGTAATATGTGGAAAGAATGCATAGACATTTAAAAATTTATTATTTTATTCAAGCTTGCCAGCGGTAATTATCTCTACCCTTGGACTCTGGAGGATAAGTCCATGACACGTAATTTCCTGTTTCAAACTCCGTCTTTATGTTGTTTCCTTATTTCTACTTTTTCATCTAAATGTACAAAACTTGGAAGTTCTAACTGATCTAACGAACTCTACATCAATCTTTGTGAATTAATGACCCATTAATAACCCTGATTGATTAACTGTGCATTAATCAGTCAGGCCTCATTAGAGACGTTACGAATAAATCAAATACAACAGAACTTACTTTGAGATGCGGCGCTGGATGCCTGAAGCAGAACCAGAAGTAAGCAGATGAAGAATTTGCCCACAGAAAGGTGTGGGTCAATACAGTCCATTTCTCTGTCTCTGTCCACCTTGTGTGAGCTGATCTTTGTGTGTCTCGTTGCTCTGCTTATCTGTGGGCTGTTACAGCTGTCGATGGACTTTTGCCCATCATAAAAATGAAACTGTTTGTTTGCTGGGAAATCAGGAAGAAATATCTGCTCCTTTGTCATTTGTTTAGCTGGACTAACAAAAATAAAATATAACATGAATTATTGTGTTCTTACATCTTCGCACGCTCTTCTCTGAATGACATTTTTTGAGCATAGCAGGACAAACATAATATGAACAAGTAGTATAAAACAAAAACAAGTATTTACTGTTGAAAAATAAATTCCTCACTTAAGTTGCAAAATCTTCTTTGAAATGTCTGTTTGCTGTGAGTCTGACATCTACTCCAAATAGAGGAACCAGTCACCTTTCTCGCTCAGTTCCAACATTCTTAAAAAGGGAATTGTGTATTGTGTATGTCAAGAGAATTAACCCACATTAAAATAATTATGTCAGGTTCACTTCGGGTTGGGGCAATTAGAGGTAGTGAGTCAGGTTGGATCGGATTGGACACGATGTTAATGGTAGTCGGCCACCTTTAAAATCAAATGATCCAGCTACGCCCTCAATCCAGATAAATAAAACAGATCCACAAATATTACCTGACCTTTAGAAAAAAAGACATCTTATAATTTTTTATAAATATCTGATACAGGAAATCTGTTGTGATTTTTAAAGAGCAAATATTTTATTACCAATTTTAGGTTTTAATATAAAGAAAACATTTTTTTTTACAGATGATGGCTACATTTTCTTACATCCTATGTTATTTGCACATAGTTCCCAGCCTAAAAACAAAAAAATAGATCTAAAAATGACTGGTACTTTGTGTCATTGTGTTGTGGAAGTCACGTACAATAACTCCATGAAGAAAACAGAAAAAATAGCTAAAATCTGGATTTGTTATTTATCATCTATTTGCAAAACTTCAGTTGTTTCTTTAACATTATGAGTGAAAATTTTAAGAACGATTATGGACGGACCAAGCAGCCTGTTTTGGCTCCTGAGTGGATGGGCTCTACTCAGGATGCTACTTATTTGCTACTTATGCCTCAGAATGTAGCCCATTTGTGTCCACAAAATTCACAAGAATACATCATGTAAGGAGTTTTATTTTCAAAATTCCTCTGTCTCCTTGACAATGAATGACTAGAGTTATGTACATAAAAACCTTCTAGACAGCTACAGATTCTTTTGCCATCAGTTGTTAAGAAGGAGGCTCTGGCTCTCTTATTGGCCTGGAATGTTTACTGACATTAAACAGTTTGCTCCAGTGTCCGCATTGGCAAGTTGCTACAATTCTAACATCAGAGGCTAGAAGTTTTATGAGTCATCTTTGGGGATTATTGCCAAAAGAGATTGTTGCAATGTTGGAACCATTGTGGAATGGGATGTAAAATGTTCCTATAATTGCTGACATGTTTAGTGAATGTATGCCACCTACCCATCGTTCCCCAGGTTATGCTGACTGATTTGGTTCTTCAGGTCTGGTGTGTTCATCTCCATTCATGGGCTTTGTTGATTCAATAGCTCTTTCACTTGTATGGGGTGAAAAGGTCATGCACTTACTTTTGGAGCATGTGGTTGAGCTGCACTGCTGGAAATGCAGCTGAACTCAACAGTTGAAATGAATTATATTGAGCAGTTGCATGTAACTCTCCATAACCAGCTGCAGATTTTACCAATGTCTCAGAAATGGGTTTTGGGCTTCTTGTCCTCCACCAGTGCTTCTGTGTTACAGGACTACATTTCAGCAAAGTTTCTATTTTAGTTACTCTTTGTTTCTATCCTGTTTGGCTGTGAACCTCAGCTGCCTGTAGACTTTTTGTTGGCTTGCATTAAGGACCCTATGACAGGTGAGGTTGAGGACCTGTTGGTCAAGCACCAGGATGAAATAATCATGGCTTTTCAATGTGCTCAGGATCGCTCTCTGGTGGCTGCGGGGCGTAGAAAGGAGAGTTATGATCAGACTATGAAGGAGTTTCCAGTTGGTTTACCTTCATGGTCACAGTGTTAGAGGTCATCATAAAATCAAGCCACTCTTGAACCCAGTTGTCTACCAGGTTCTGAGAACCCGTACTGGTGGAGAACCAGCTTGATGATTTACAGAGGATTCAGTTTTGTTGGGTTGGGCCAGAGACCATCTGAAACTCATCTTACAGCAGTCCATGCATCCTCTTTGCAGAGAGATCCATCAAATCCTGGTCAGCCACTTTTGTGTCTCACTAGCCCTTAAGGGGCTGGACAGAGCGCAGCACTGATTGATAAGTGGAGCAGACTGCTTTGTGTTCAGGCGGGTCACTGCTTCTTGTGCTTCTGTTCCTCTTGTCAGTTGTCAGTTTGTGTGCCTGGTGTTATCATGGAATCTGCTCATCTGAAACTGTAAGTTCCGATTGTCTTTTAACCACAATGCATCTCTGAATACCACAGGTGCTGCTGCTGTACTGAAATGAATGATTTTTTAAATTTTAAATACCTGTTGTGTTTTTCTGCAGTATTGTTACTTCACCTTCATGGTTTTCTATCTCCAGTGTGTTTTTTCTTATTTGTTGGAGTCAGTTGGTTTCTGTTCCAACCAACCGAGATTACATGGTGGCTGCAGACCCTAGTGCAGTTTCTCCTGCAGTGTCTTACTTTCAGCCTTTCAGCAGCCATTAGCTCTTGATTCACCATCTTCATTAAAAGTTTGTTGGGGATCTCTGGAGCTGTTTTAGTGTGGTTTAGATCTCATCTTTAAAATAGACACTTAGGTTTTATAAGCCTACTGATCTGATACATGGGATACCTGAAGGCTCTGTTCTGGACCTACTTTGTGGACAGGACTGTCTTACCTGCCCACTAATAGGTCCTGCACACAAATACAATATTGAATTTGTGTTTAAAAATGATATCTTTCAGCTTGGTCTTTGTTTTTTATTTTTGTTCATTTTTTTTGTAATGTTTCTACCCTCTTTATAAAGCACTTTTTCTCATAAAAAATTTGTAGTTTTACTTTGTTACTTAAAATTACAATTTTAAGTAACAACAACATACTTTTAAGGCAAGCTTTGGCATTAATTATATTTCAAGTTTTTTTCTTGTCATTTTAGACTTTACTAAAATGATCCTTGAGCATTATGAGCCTCTTCTTAAAGCGCACAACAAAATATTTCAAAATGTGAATGAATCATCTTACAAAATGATCTTTAGACACATTTTAATAGCAAACATATTTGTTTCTACATGAAGTACAACAGTAGCAGATTTCTATAGCACTTTAATAAACATGTTTGTCCATGTAAAAAGCTTAAATCTCTCTGGCTCTGCCTAGTGCCTACAGGTCAGTCGGCCAGTTGTTGTAAACAGAAGGGCACATGTACTGTTTGAGCAGCTGGTTCACTTTTTCCACGTCTCCTCCAACACCACTGTGAAAAAAAATAGAATCATGAGTTAGGTTTGTTTTGTAAAATAGCTCTGACCATCTCATTATTTTCTGAGGCTTTTAATTTGAAACTTGAGTAGGGAACATTGAGCGTAACAGAAACTGTGACGATAATCAGTGGGGCAAAGTCAGATGACATTTATAAGTTTTATTTTCTTCTTATCTGTCTAACTTTTGATAACGGTGCAGATGACTTTACTGTTGGCGATTGTCAAAGTTACTTCCTTAAGTTGTTGACCTGCTCATACCAGGCAGTCTGTTTTATTAGGTGTTATTCTGTGTGTTCAGTTGTACCTACAATTATCCAGGCCTCATTAAAAGTAGGTTTACTGGCGAAATCCCAAATTGTGTTGTGTAATTTGTAATAAGCAAATTATTTCATTTAACAATAAGTCGTTAAATGAAATAAATGGTACATGGCCTGCATTTGTTTAGCACTTTATCAAGGCTGCCTCTGCCAGCCTGGTGGTGGTCAACGGCCTCCTGGACCTCTGACCACCAGATAAGGCGGGTGAAGGGACACAAAGACTGAGATACAGCAGAGATTCAAACCGACAACCCACAGGATGAACTGTGGGTCGGTTGTAGGGAAAATTGATATGTAGCTTTGCAGACTCACAGGAAGCATTTCTGTTTCCTTTTGTGTTCACATTGCACAAAAGGAACAGATAAGACGATTGCCTACAATCGTCTTATCTGGCCTACAGTCTTACAGAAAATGTATTCTTCTTTCAGACTGCAGTCTCAAAGTGATTAATCTAAGAACTCACATTTGCAAATTAGGTGATGTTATGATTCTGGCCCCTCTGTCTGCTCATATCGTCTGTTGCACCTGTTCTCCTGCCTCCAAGTACAGCTCACCTGCCTTTTGGGATTTGTAGTGTGAGTATTCTTCAGGTCCCCTCTCTGAAACCTTAAAGGTTTCCTTGCCTGGCTGATCTTGATCACGTTCTTGTCTCCTGGATTTGCCTTGCCCTGTTCTGCCCTTATCAGATACTTCACCAGCTTCTGCTCCCTGAACAGAAGCTGGTTCCCCATGTGGATTAAGCCAGAATTGCCTGGCTTAATCCACATCTAGCCCACGGATTTGTCTGCCTGATTCTTCCTGCTTGTGTGTGACCCCTGTCTGTCCAACTATCCTGTCTGTCGCCAAAGTTTTCCTGCTCCATCTTATCAAAGCTACCTGCCCTAGTCAATCTTTTACCTACAGTGACGTCATTGCTCTCTCGCCCATCAGCTCTTCTGTTTCTAAGGAACTGAATCACGAGTCGCACATCCAGCTGGATCCTCACAGAAACTCACTGAGTTTTCTGCTGTTCCTTGAATCTTCAGCAGCCACTGACCCATTTCTCTTTCCACATTGTTCTTGATCTTGCTGCTCAGGAAAATCAGCATTTTCCTGTTATCCACCAGAAAACAGGAACTTTTGAACTCATCTGCTCTGTGCCTGGTAGAAACTTCAGGCCTAGGTTGTGTTAGGTGTTCTTGAGCTGGATTCCCCAAAGCCTCATGGACCAAAGGTGCGACCACACTAAAACTCGGTGTGTACTCTTTTCCACACCAATAATCAAGGAAATATGTGTACGCCGTTTCCTTTCAGCATTTTTCCGGATTTTGATAGCCAATCCACAGAAATCTCCATAAGTCCCATGGCCTGTTGATGGGGGACATATCATTGGAATTTTGAAATATGACTAAGTCAAAAGAATTGACCAAAAAGTGCAGAGAATATATCACTTCCAATAAACAAGAAAAGGCTAGGCCACCTGGTGGCAGAAAGAGGGAGCTTGTAAAAGTTTACCACCAGATTGTTAAAGAGGCAGGTGGGCAGGAACCATCTGGTGAATCCAAAGTAAGTCATATTCTATACACTGAAAGGCTCCATATCTGCGCAACTAACCCAAAAGACAATTAGCTTCAATTTGCTCACATATATGTAAATAAATCCGAGGTTTAGGGATTCAGAACGGCAACGTAATTTGGATCAGTGTGACAAAAAAAGATGAGGCGTACACTGAACAGAACTCCATGCCTACAGGGAAGCAAAGGTGTGTCTCTGTGATCCTTTCGGACTGCTTTGTTTGCTTGCTGTGGCCTTGCAAACCGACAGCCTCTCTAAGGCCAGATGGATTCAATCGAGTATCAGGAAACCCTGGAAGAAAAGGTCCTGCTGTTTGTGAGGAAGGTGAAACTTGAACAACATTGGTTCTCCCAGCAGAACAAATGTCCTTTGCAAATCCTTCCAAAGCATGGTTTTAGAAAACCTTCAAGATATTAGAATAAGTGAATGAACTAACATGAAAAGGAGTGGCCATCAGAATTGCCTGACTTAAAGTCAACTGAAAATATCTGGTGAAGATTTGAAACTTATTAATCTAAAAACCATATATTATGGTTGCAGCAGTTCACAAGCAGGAAAATGGTCCTCTACTAAGTGCCAAAGATGCTTGTTGAATCATTTTGAGACTACTTTAGTTTCTAAAAATAGAATTTTGTGTTGAATGCACTTTTGCTGAGCTATTTCAATCGTTGTTGGATTAGTTTTATTGCCACTAATATGAATATTTTGTCTATACCCAATTTCCTGTGGTGGTTGAAAAATTGCAGGTGCAACTGTAGTTGTGTTGGTTTGCATATTGCATTTCACCTTTTCTTGACTCCTTGCATGCGGCGCAAGAAGGCACAGATGGTTGTGTGTTTGGCTTTAGAACGCAAAAACTCTGCATATCTGTTGGAGAACTCGATATCTCCCAGCTGCCGCCTGCGATTCAAGCCTGCAGACAGCTGCCTGGAACACATACAGAGATGGGTAAAGTCACCAAACTGTGCTCAAGTAAGAGTGAGAGTAGCACTATTTCAAGACATGTTTACTCAAGTAGTGAAAGGTATGCATCCAAAAGATGGCTCAAGTAAAAGTTTGAAAAGAAATAGAGGAAAGGCTGCTGAAAAGTACTTAACTGATTAATAAAACACGTAACCAAGGAAATGTTTTTGAAGTTATGTACAAATCCTGCTATTTTAAAAACTAAAATGAAAACATGAACATAGCATAAGTTTAATATGTCAAGAGGAATAAAAGGATTTCTTTTTCATAAAATAAAACTTTTGAATACGGTACTTACATAATGACTGCATAAACAACCTGAAATTGCAGAGCATGCTCAGTGGATAGAAACAGAACCATGGAGCTTGTGTAGAACCAAGAAGTCTCATTTTAAAGTAAACTGTCTGTGTCTTGTGCATCTTTGTTTAGAACATGCTATTGCGGTGAAGCAACTAGAGATGTAAGAGTAATGATAATTCAAAATGATATTACTCAAAAAAAGCATGAGTACAGCTGCTCCTAGAAGTAAATGTAACTAGTCACTATTTGTCTCCGTTGGCATGTACACTGGCCATTTCAGCACAGCGTTCTACAGTGTGATCTGAGGACAGATCAAACTTATCTTATCAAAGCAACATTTGGATTTGCTTATAAATATCATTCTTTATATTCTACAATTAACTGTAGAAGTAAATACATAAACTACAAGTGTACATTCCATGAAGGCAAAGCATACATTTCTGAGATCTTTTAAAATCTAAATAAACAATTTTTTAAAATCATCTCCAAACTCAAATATCTGCAGTGTGACTCCAGATCCCAGTGGAGTTCAAAATCAGGTTTCCTGGATGCAGTGCAGGACCAAAGAGCAGAGAGAAAACCATGACATTCAACCTCTTTTCCATCATTCATAATAGGAAAGGACATTATCCTCGATTCCAACATCTGTCTGCCCAGATGTCTAACCATACAGCCAGACAGAGACTTATAAAGGCAAAAGCAACTGAGATGGATTCGCAACTAATGGTGCCAACCTGGAAACATTGCTGTGGAATATCATCTCAGCCATCCAGAAACTGAGTTATTAAGAGTGTCATGACAACCATGAGACTGCAGCAGTCTTCAGTCAGAGGCCTCTTCAGATTAGTTGCAAGACTAACTGCTACTGGAGATCCTTCCTGTCCACATCATCACCATCCACAACAACTCTTTGAAGACACTTGGAGGATGTGAGTTACGACAACATTTAATTTCCCTTTGGGATGAATAAAATATTTTTTGAATGGACCTGAATATTTTCTTTTATTTGCAACAACACATTCTAGCTTTTAGGAGATGTCAAACACCTTTGGTCCTGCGCATTACAGCCTGTGATTTCTGAGGAGCACTCACCTGAGTCTGGCCTCAAGCAGAGTTTCTGCTGAGGTGCCTGGAAGAGACCATGGTGTGCTCAGCTGACCCACTTCAGTCAGGAAGTCCTCCACCTCTTCCTCATCCCTGCAAGTAAAACACACCTTTCAACCAAAACACTCAGGAAAACTGTTTTTTCAGTCCAGATGTGCACTCTTAATTCAGTTAGGTGTGTTGACTCCTTTGTGTCCTGCTGATGTAACGGTACCTGACAGGAAGTGATGCGGTGAGAGTGAGGTAAAGGAAAGCCAGGAGCAGGAAAGCCTGAGTGATGCTGACAGATGGCATCATGACGAGGATTAATACAATGATTTCCTGAGGAGACATGTTGACTTATCAAACCCTTTGATAAATACAGTAACTAGTTACACCTTGCATGGAGTTAACAGGTTATCTGACAGGCCTGAAAAGATATGTACCAGGTTACAAAGACGTGACGCTCAGCAAACTGAAGTTAAACCTCATCTCCTGTGATTCTGAATTAGCCAATTTAGAACATCAGAACGGCTCTAAAAACAACTCATTTCTAGCTTTCTATCTCAGATTTTGTCCTGAAATTCCCCTTTAAAACTTTTAAACTTGTGTCTGCATTGGCAAAGTTTTAGTTAAAAACGTCGTTGTGCTGTTCTGCACCGAACCATTAGACTCCTGACTGGTTTATTCTGAAGAACAAGTTGGACTGGGAAGAGTCAACTTTCAACAATAGCAGTCTCCACTGACTGGAGGTCTGTTTCTGCTCTATCAAGTTTCTGCATTAATTCATCATAATCACATTTTGCATAGAATCACACTAACAACATTTTTAAGCTGTTAAAATTTTGACATTTCTTTTTTCAGAAGCAATAAGTTAGTATTCAAACCTTAAATATAAGTGTAAGGAAAGAATCAAAGTATATAAGTAAAAAATATGGAATAAAGCATTTTTTAAAAACCTCACAAGTCAATTGGAACCACACCGGTGGGGTTTTTAATCGTTTTTAAAAGCACAAAAATACCAAATTGTTTCTCATTGTTTCCCCATGTCTTATTTTAATAGCGTGTAAGTGAAAACAGCTGGAATATTTGCAAAAATGTGTTATTCCTTAGATTTACACTTCTTGCTCCTTATAAAATATTAACTAAGGCTGCTGTGAGATCAATAGAAATGTGACTTTAATAGAAAATGCCACAATGATATTGTTCCAAAATGTTGGCTGGTAATCTTGCTGAAATTGGTTCTGCATGCAGACTTTGAGCTCATGCTTGCATTGAAACATTATCTTCTTTTTGAAAGACAACTCATTCAAACTTTTATTTAGTAAAGCCTGTGGGTAACATAAGCATCCCAGTAATATAAAACATGTATGTAAGAAAAGAAATCAAACTCACCTGGATCCGTTCTGCTTCAAAACCCAGATGAGACGTGTACACTGCCAGTCTGGGCCCATCGTGCCTTTTATACCGCATCAGGAATCGACCTTCTGCCAGAGCTCACTCGCACTTAACCGTTGTGATTGTTTACCGTGTCAACACTTTGAGTTTGAGGTCAAAATATCCAGCTGCGTTGCTTTGTTGACTTCCTGAAATCTTAATGAAATTACTGGCTCTTACTTCCCTAATGAGGTCTAATCACCTTTAGAGAGATGGGTGCTGTTTGCTCACATGAAATCACCCACACGTCAGAACACACTATTGATCCAATAACACTCATTTATGTTCTTTTATTACCATGGTTTGAACTATTTACTTAGTCATATCTCTGCTGGTGCACATTTGGAGCTTAGAATATTATTTGAAGATTTTTGCTTTTTGTTGGATTTTAAAAATTATGAGTCAAACAGCAATTACTCATAATTACTCAAGGACATACTTTTTCTGTTTTTGGTGTTTGGTTTTTATCCAGATTGTGGAAATTTTATTGTGAAGTCAGATTGGGGCTGCCCAGTGCTCTTGGTATCTACAATCCATTTTCCAGATCAAGCATCTTCATCACATCAGGACTGCATAACTAATACAATACTAATTTGGTATCATTTGTATTCATGAACCTTCCTGGATTCAATTAATCTTAATTGAAGTCATGTAACCCAAAAGTCTGAACTATCATATAACAGTAGTTATCAAACCGCGGGTTAAAAAAAAGAACAACCTGGGCAATTACAGGCCAATCTCTTCCAGTAAAAAGTTGTGTTTCAACAGTTCAATTATAATAATCAATAATAATAATAATCAAGATGAACTCCTGCCTTTGTTGCCCCCAAATAGCTTCTTAACAATGACCAACTGCTTTGACATCTTTCAGTCCAGTTTCCATGTTCATCACAGTACTAAGACTGCCCTTGTCAAAGTGTTGATTGACAACCACATAAAAACCACAGTCTTGACTAAAGAACAGGGACTTTGTGTCGACAGGTAACGTCTTATTGGAGCGGACAGAGGTCACATGCGGGGTACCACAAGGTTTAATCCTGGGGCCCTTCTAGTTAATATCTATTTAACCTGCTAGCTCAAATCATAACAAATAAGATTAGTTACAATAACTATGCAATATGATACACAGATCGTCACTATCTATAAGCACTTATAAAACATTTATAGCAAGAAAATTTCCCCATATTATAACAATCTGCCAAAGGAACAGGTACTATTTCATCAATTTTAAGGTCTTATTGACTTAAAATAAGCTCCTATATCTGACTGAAATGTTACTTACCAGTTAGTTTTGTCTTATTTAAAGTGTGCCAAGATATTTTCACTACAAACTAAACCAAAAATACTTGGTAAGATTGTGTTTTTGCCCCACTTTTTTAATCATGTAAAGCTTTTTGTTGAAATGTGCTAAAAAAAAACTTTATTTCATCACCTGAGATCTTTAAAATGTTAGCCACAAATGTACTGACAGTATTAAAATCTCCACAACAAACAATCAGTGCCTACAGCTGATCTAAATAGGGTTTTCTACATCGATTATAAAAGTTTGATTACAGTATTGTTAACTAAATTTTAACAACAATCAAACTTAAGTTATTTTTCTTTCATAATAACCTTTGTCGTATTCCATCCATCCATCTTCTTCCGTTTATCCGGAGTCGAGTTGCAGGGGTAGCAGCCTAAGTAAGGAGGCCCAGACTTCCCTCTCCCCAGCCACTTGGACCAGCTCCTCTGGGATATATATAGTCCATATATGACATATATGGACTATATATATCCATATATAGATATATTTATGTAGATTATCATGAACCACACTATACAAATAGTGTGGCATTAATGCTACTTCACGTTTTTTGCCAACTGCCAATAAAAATCAAGAAGGAGAAGATGATGTAGAGTCTCTGCTAAAACGTGGGGCGTGGTCCTCTCACTGACTGTGCAGCGTTCATTGGCAGATCAGCTACAAATGGATGCTGAACTGACGCAAGCTAGTAAAAAAGCAACAGGAAATGGTTCGTGCTAATATTAGTGTGATGATTTGGCAATGAGTCAGGAAGGCTCCCATGTTCTTCATGTGTATGTTGCGTGTCCAGCTTGTCCTTTCAAATATCCTTCATTTCCTATTTCCCTGAGCCAGGTTTGAAAGTTTGGCAAAGTGCTGAATCTCCAGGACTGTAGTATGAGAATTTTAGCAATCACAATCCATAGCTGTAATGATGCCTGAAGTTCAAAGGTAAAGTTCAGATTATCTGTGGAGAATCTGAGTATTGGAATATTTTGAACTGGGCTGAATGCCCTTTAAGTAGCATGTGGAGAATCCTCTGAAAACTGCAGACTAAACAGCTGAGGATTAAACCAGTAAACTGCACTTATCACACCGAGGTGATGGAAAGATTTTTGCTCAACTTTGTTTTTGAATAGTGCAGTCTAAACTTCCTCAAATAGGATTAACCTATAGCCAGAATTTATGGCACAAGATTGGACCCATAATATGGCTCCCATAGTTCTAATGATATGTCTGACTGCAAATCTTTAGCCCATGCTTCTGCCAAATAATTTGAGGATACAGAAAATGTGAAACAAATTTGGATATCAGATGTTTGGGATCTGGGGCCAAGCATAAATTGTTGGAGAATGAAAGGGATACAGGTGTGGACTCCATTGCTCAAATCGCAGGGCAACAATTAGCCACAGCTCTACCTTTTCTTTTCCAAGTAGTAAATGTGCCACCTAACAGCCCGGGCCTAAAAGAAGGATTTTGACAGTTTGGGGTTTATGCAGTCTTTGGGAATCTGATTGGTTCCTTTAATCTGTTTTAATATTCACAATGTGTTCTTTAGAAAAAAATATTCTGAGTTTGTCTAGTTTGGAGTCAGAGAACAACCATGCACAAAGTGATGTGTTACTCTCTCTAGGAGTTTCCAGTTGCAACCAGCTGGGGGGGCTATGCCGTTCCTTATCACCTGAACTGTAATGTTTCTGGAATTAGCTTCTCGTTAATAGAAATATGGCAGGTCCTGAGCACCTTTATATATGCCTGAATACAGGCTTTAGAGAGCCTGTATGTTTTACATTCATTCCCCATGAACACAAAAATCCAATTAAATCTTGAACTGGCTTTGCTTTAGTTCTCTCCAGAGAGCGGTTGTCTCTCATTCACCGTTTTCTACACATTTTCCTTATAATTCATTTTTCATGGATATTATTTTACAATTTCTGAGAAAATGTATTTAGTTTTTTTAGTAGTTGTGAGCCCGGATTGACAAACGTAACAGTGAAAATATAACCCTGTGAGCTAAATGAACCTGAGTTTGTCGTTTAGGTTTATACCCGTTATCATGTAGAATCACATTGTTAGAACCGGTTTGCCTGGTGAGGCATCTTTATTTCATCAAGAGCAAAGTCTCCGATTTGATATCAAGACAAAATGTATTGTAGTGCCATCGTGTGGCCAATTGTAGAAATATTCAGCACCATCATATTGTCACCTTCCAAAAATAATGGCCCGAGTCATTTTTTGCAAAAGAGTGACTTTTTTGTGCGTAATTCATCTTTTGGCAAAAAAAAGATTTAGTGATTTTTTTTCACTTGACAAGACATGGCATAGGCTATTATTTTAGGAAGGTGACAATACACCTTTCACCACTACAGGAGCTTTTGTCGAGCACAGCACATTTTACCGATGAAATATCACTGGTATTGTGAAAAAAAAAAAAAAATTGATTTTAGAGTTGTCAGAATGACATGTACAAGAATTACAGAACACCACAGGATGAGCTGAATGGAGTTTATTTCTGATGACAGCGACGACAGCAGGAAGAATACAGCTGAGATTAAAACAGGAGGTTCCCTGATTTGCTCCATACGACTCATTTTCTCACTCAGAAAACTACAAAATTGTAGGAAGAACAGAGGCTTTAGGCTATGTTTAGAAATCCTAAACTCTTCAGTAATAAAGTAAATCATAATCAGTTTGAACTTAAGAATCAGAAATAAAAGATGGCTTTTCTGCACGCCTCTGTTGGAAAAATACACAGCAGACCATAATAAATATGACAGATGAATTCAATATCTGAAGTGAAATCTACATGATCTCTGTGTTCATCAAAAATATTGAAGGTTACTAATTTATTGGATTTAATGTACCAATAGTTAAACTGAAATTTCTTTTCATACCCTGGGCAGATTTGGGTTTAGTCATCTTTCAATTTGACAAATATATTTTTCTCTTGAATATATGCAGCAACAATGTTTTAAAGTACCGCAGACAGTGACCTGGTAAGTCTGATAGGATCAGTGGAGGAAGGGAAGATTAGGGTGTTGGAAAGGAAACCTTCCAACGCCAAAGCTTTGAAGACTTGTATAAATCATCAAAACACCATAGAAAATATTCAAAAAGCTGTTTAGTAATTAGAAGGATTTGATTGCTGAAATATTTTTTTTTCCATTGATTACTGAACAGGATATAAATCTTTCCATCATGCCATGTTTGAAATAAATACTTAAAGAAAGTTCATCCTCCAACATTGTTTTTAATCATTTGAGAAGTGTCTGGCTCATTTTCTATCCAACATTGTGGTTAAATAAAAACAACTTTAAATTTAAAAGTTCCAGGAATGTGGGTTGAATATTGAACTTATTTGCAGTAACAACTCAGGTGAAATTGAAAAGTCTAACATATTATGACCTTTTTTCCCCCCCAAATTACAATTATTTCCAGCAGCAAGAGTGAAAAAAAGATTGATTCTAAATAAAACTGAGATCTGATTGGTTAGAGATCTTAATCAAAAAGACCTGCTACTGTTTGCTGTTGTATTTACTGAGAGTCCAGCTCCACATATGTACAAAGGAAATAGAAATGCTGGCCAACAAACAGAGACATAAAAACCAGTCCAGCGCTGCTCCTCGGCTTCCTGTCACAGTACTTCACATCTGCCTTTGGTTTCAGAAAGACACAATGTCACAAGAAAACAATGTTCCAGCATTATCTTACTATACATCAAACACTGCAGCATACACAGCACGAACACGATGTTACTTTGACTTTCACACATTGTTTTGTTTTGGAAATGTCTCTCAATTGAGCCCCACAGCTTTCACAGGTCATGTATGTAGGCCATGTGAAGCACTGCTACAGAATCACTTGAAATAATTCATTAAGTAATATTATGTAATCTCTAGAGACACTGCAGACACTTTACTCACCTCTGAATGCTGGATACTTGAAACTAACACAAGCATGACATTTTCTTATTGAAAAGAGACAAACTTAAAGATACTGAATAGTGTAACATGAGGTTTAAAAAAGACTGATGGGCCCAGCAACAGCAGTGACTACAGATGTGCTAAGCTACAACATGCTTCCTGCTTAATTTAATCTCAAAATAAGGCTACATGTCACGTCATCTCAGAATATCAAACTCTGGACAGACAGATAAGTCTGTCTAGTAAACTCTATTTCCAATGCATATTATTATTCTAATAAAACAAAACAGAACTAAGGAAACCATGCTACAGAGGCTACAAATGAACATTTCATGCATAATCAATATTAAAAACTTTTTATTTCAAAAGTTTCTTCCGCAATATTTTAGCATCCCAGGATCCAACCTCAGTCAACTAGAAATCAGAACCAAGTATTTGTTTGTGAAAGTGCTGCTAATGCTAATGGTGGTTGATGAGTTCAGAAAGTCTGCGATGGACTGGTGACCCGTCCAGGGTGTTCCCCATCTCTTGCCCGTTCACCGGGTGAGAGACGGTCACCAGGTGGGGTCACCCCTGACCTCAACAGGGCTAAGCGTGTTGGAAAATGGATGGATGCATGGAGTTCAGAAAGTCTTTGCTCCAAATTAAATTCCTTTAGACAATGTCTAGTCTGAACAATGTGTACACCTGTGGTTTATGACCACTTTTACCAAAAGCAGGATTAAGAACAAAAGTTTAAGGACTGAAAACACAATTACTGTTATGAACAATTTCAAAGCCACCATTTAGCTTGAGACTATGTGGAAAATAAAAATATTTGAAGCAATGCTACAGAAACAGGCAGGAAAACCTGCATTTTGCATATTTGGTTTAGAACATGTTGTCTACTTCTAGTCATGTGACTTATGAAGAGTGATTGGCTGCTGTCTGAGACCCTTCAAGCATCTAATGTGTCATTTTAATAAGTTTAAAGAGCTAACAACAAAGTACTAAGGATTTAGCTAATTGCTTCATGATACGCGGTTTTATTCAAATCCTGTCTTGCTTTCAAACATGGGTCGTAAGCTGCTGATTCTGCTGCAAAAGTAGGTAGGAAAGTACTGAGATCAGTGTTCTCTGGAATTAGCTGTTTATCTTGACTTTTTACCAAAAATTTGATGTTTATCAAGTAAGTGTATGCAGGCTCCACAAGAATTTCCAGGTTGTAGTATCAGTGAGCGATGTAAGAGAGCGTATTTAAAACAAAGTGGTTTTCTAAGACATGTCTGCTTCTGCTTTAAGTTGCAAGAGCGTGAGAGCAGATAACAGGAAGACTGAGCTGGGCAGAGAAAGTTACTCTGTATTATCGTTTGGAGGTTATAAACTCTGTATGTAACATGCTGGATCTGGAGATGCTGGTAGTTTTTGGAAATTTTCAGAATTGGGGTGATTAGAAAGTTTAGAAAATACATTGTTTTAGTAATGACAGCTGTGTTAATGGATAACATATGATACGATAAAAAAAAACAAGCATAAAACAGCAACAAGCGCACCACAGCAAGACATATCCAGAACTGACTTTGGATGTAAAAGCACAGGATCCGACAGTGAGAAACAGTGGTCCTTTCTGAATGATCCTCAAGAAGAAAAACAAGAAAACAAGTCATTTGGTCAGTTATGATGTTTTCTGAATCCTGGTCATCAGTCTGCTATAAGTTATTTGTCAAAAGGTCATTGAAAAGTGTGTATGTAAAAACAAATGTGAGATTCAACAGGGTTTTTCACCAGATGGCTCTAGGATATTACCGAGAACAGCTCCTTTCTAATTCCACCAGGACTCTGGCAGATGAACCACCTGTCCAGTAAAGACGTGTGCTTGCATAAGCAATGGAATCCCACTCTGATATCAGTATGAACGAGTGATCCGTTAGAGATCTGTCATACGAACACTACATCAATATTCTGGTGGGGAATCCCTTTACTCTTTCTGTTTTTTTTCCTGTCTTTTCTTCCAAGTAGACAACGTGTAAACCAGCACATCATCGCTTCCTTTCAAGCTCTAGAAAAAACTGCATATCTGTGAGCAGAGGGTGACTCTGAGGCTCAGATAAAATGAGTATGATTGTATGCTTGTCTGTGAGGTCCAGACATTTCAAGTGCAGAGACAGAGAGATGTCAGGCCCTTCAGTGCATTGACCGGAAGATCAGCCTGACAGGACGGTTCTCTACTCTCTGCTTTTTACAGCCTTTCCAATGCAGGGACAACTGTTTTCATGACAGCAAATCGCCTGCTAGTTGGTGCAACTACACATCACAAGGCAGGTGAGTTATTTAGTGTACAGTATATTTCCAAGTTGATTGGTTGATAGGTATGTCTTGCCTTGTGCACAAAACAGCATTGGTCTGCAGTACTGACATGATGAAGGCAGATGTTGGCCTTTTTGGTGTTGAACTTTAACCTCATAATTGATTAAACCGACTGTGTCAATCAACATAACACAGATAAAATAATCATGGAGATTATTTTAAAGTTTTCTGTGTTTTATGTGCCTATGTTCATACATTGACCCAAGAAAAAAAATGTACATCTGATGTTTTTGCATGGTGCTTTGTTCGTTTCCCCCATCTTGCCTATTAAGTTCAGCTAATATCAGTAGAGAAACACAAAAGCCTCTCAGCAGCTGGAAACAGCTCCAGTGTCTGAAGAAATCTTGATGGGAATGAGAAAAGTTTATATTACACAGGGATTACTGAGGTCCACAAACACTTGAGGCTCTTCAATCCCTCGTGCGAACAACTTGATTAACCGGCAGTGCACTCTGATGAAAAAAGAAAAAGAAAACAAACACGGAAGGGCGCTTTTATAATTATGTATGCAGAGTTTTAAGACTACGAGTATGATGTACGGTTGGGAGAGCAGCTGTACCTGACATCGATGGCTGTGTGGGTCAGGATCTCACCGTCGCAGTTCCAGCTGCTGTTAGTGCGTGTGCAGCCACAAGCCGGGTGGTCTCTACAAATCTGGCTGAAGATCTGCCTTTTGCCGTTCTCAAGCAGGTCCAGCTCCAGGTCTGAGTCGCTCTGGCAGTAGCGTGGGGTGAAGCGGAAACGCACCACCCGGTGGACCTCTACAAAGGCCAGGTCGAACTGAAAGAGGACGGGAGGAGGACAGCTCGGTGAAGATGATTCAGACAGAAAGAGGGGAAAAAAACCTGCATTCATTGTTGACATGTACCTGGTCATCTTTGTTGGTGTGTCGCAGGAGGTGTCTGAGGAAGTTGAAGCGCGAACATTTTCTGACAAGGATGAGGTCAGTGGTACCGTCAGCCAAGTGAGCAGCAGGGGAGAGTCCTTTGGGGCTGCGAGGACAAGCACAGCTCATACTGGCAGCGTTGATAGCTAAGAACTTTCCTCGGATCGTCCTCCACTCTCCGTCATCCGCTGAAACACAAACCCCCACAGAGACACGTGACTGAGTGTCCATTGAAACAACGTTCCCAGTGTTCACGGAATATTCTGTATGTTTGACGAAAATGAATCCAGTTAATGCAACTAGGTATGGTAAGGTAATTTTATTTATAAAGCACATTTTCAGCAACAAGGCAATTCAAAGTGTTTTATATGAATTACAAAGGAAATACAAACCAAAATCACCAAAGGAAAGAGCAAAAGAAGATAAACTAGATACTCCTATCAGGGTTCGTAGATAAGTATAACTAAGTATTCTCTGGACTTCTAAGTGTGCTCTAAATTTGTAAAAGTAATGAGTACTCCACAGTTTCTAGGTAATAATAAAAAACTAAATGTTCCTGTTCTGGAAGAATTTCTTTTGGATTCTAAGTTCGTTCTAATTCCTTTTCTAGGTTGCAATAATGAACTACAAAAATTATAATAAAACAATCAGAAAAATTGAATTATTGCACACTCGTGTTTTTATATTGGACTTTGTAAGTAGATGATGCCTCTTAGAATGTGAGTTATCCTTTCAATTCTGACCGGACTGATTCAGGGTTGGTTGTTGACTCCTAGTGGCCGTCTGCAGGACTTACCACATTCTGAGTCTTCATTCGTCTTATACTTCTCAGCTCTCTCTGACTGTATCTGTCCATTGTGCTGACAAACTGCACAACTGCAGAGTTAAAGACAAAGAAACTGGATTAATTCTCTGCATTACACATTCAAATCCCCTGAGCTTATGGAATGCAACCTCTTCACTGTTGATACTGAACATTTATCAGTTCCACTGCTGCTTGGTAATCAATTTTTAGCTTAAACCCAATAGTTAGAAGTCTATCAGGTGCAACAGGCCACAGAGACTTTTCAAGCTTAGAGATGCTCTATTCTTGTTCAAGATGAACCTCTAGAACCATGACCTGACCAGAAAAACCTGTTAGTCTAATCTGAATTAAATGTTGTGTACATCACCTCTGACAGGAACTAGTTTACGTATGCGGCCCAAAATAAGATGCTACTTTTTTCAATTTAATTATTTCAAATTCAAACACAATATGTCCAAGTCTGCTAAAAATAGAACCACGGGACAAGACCAAAGGTTTTGTTAATGGTCGCCCTTAATGACAAAATTATCTATGCGGGAACTTATTTATTAAATAGTTTATACATTTACAGTGTTCATAAAAATGTTTGCACTTTTAATTGCTAAACTGGCAGATGTGGGAGTGTCTCATTCTGGACATTTTTGACACACAAAGTACAATGTACTCACATGCTATAGATTTGTTTCTATTTAACAGTGGGTATTGTAGTGACCTCTGACATTTGCAAAGGCTACACTGTCTTTAAACATGGCGGATAAGAATCGTATTCATACAACAAATTCCATCCGCTGCTGTTATGGCAGCAGCTTCCAAAGAGGACAGTGAAATACCAGACAGTAACAGTTCTGATGGTGATGACCGTGATTCGCTTTGATGAACTGGACTTTGAGACCAACAGCAGAAACCTTGATGTCCCCGTTCCTTATGGTGCTCCTGTACTGCTAACCACCACACACAGTCCTTCATTCTCACAAACTGTGGTCTGTTTGGTCAGGTAGTCGTTGCTCCAGGCTCAAGCAACGTCACCCAAAACGTGTCTTTATTCACGTGAACACTCCTACCTGTGAGTGAAATTGCTCAGCTAAGGAAAAGGAAAATACCTATTCAAAATCCTTAACTTTGTGTATAAAAAAAAAAAAATCATCTTTCAGATTAATCATCATCAAAAGCTTACTGAAAACCACTTATTTTTTATTAGCTTGTCTGGTCCTAATATCAACAATCCAAATTTTTACCACCGTTTGTTACTCTCTATTGTGGCCCTCTGTGGTGATTTTAACTGTACCCCAGATTCTTACCATGACAGACCAGCAGGCTGTGACTCTTCTTGTCTCAAAAGCAGACAGCTTACACAACAATTCATGTCTCAACACAGATGCCCAACAATGAGTAATATTATTCCAGCAGTTATTATAGTTACCATGGTTCTAGAGGTTACTTCCTTATTTCAAACTCACTTGTCTACAGAATTAACAGTTGTACTCACAAAAGTATTTTCAAGTATGAAAATACTTTTGTGAGTACAAAAATGTATTTTCATACCTGAAAATACTTTTGTGAGTACAACAGGGCAGGACCAAGGGGGATACATCACTGAAAACAATATTAACCAACTGGAACTACATTAAAACTATATTCATGGCATAAACACAGTTATAAGTATTTCTGTTTTATGATTCTCTCACCCATATCGACATCTGCCTGTGTCTCGTGGAGTTCCGATGATGCCTCTTGCTGGCAGGAAGGACACAGTTCCCTCGTAGTAATGGTGAGTCAGGAACATTTTCAAACCTGCACCATCCAGAGGTGCAAGTCAAAACAAGAGGAAGAACAAACACAGAACACCGTTTTGTGTTCAAACACGCTCCTACCTGATATGTCATATCTGGCCGGGCCCATCCATCTTTTCCTCTCGCTGTCAGTTAGCATGTCGCCATAGAAACCATATCCCAGCAGAGAGACGGAGTATCGCAGGAACATGTTGTGGTGGTGAACTGAACACACATCCATTGGCTGAGAGTCTCCTGAACACACACATCAAGATTCATTTTAGTTAAAGCTGTGATACTACATACATGTGAGGCAAACATACAGTATCTCACATTATTTACTGCAGGTTGAAAATTTTCACGTGTCACATTAGAAACTGTTACGTGTTAGGGAGACACAAAGAAGTGCAAAACTGTGAGGTGGAAGGATAATGATTTATTTCAATAAATTAAAGAGTTGTGTGCATCTTGCAGTTTAGTTTTTACCCCATAACAAAATGAAGTACAAATATTTGATTCAGATGAAAAAAAAAATCAGTGGAAGTCCAGATGCAATTTGAATTTAGATGTTCCATTTCTGGTCTGAGAGATTAAAGGACGTTAGTGAACAAGGAGCGACATAAAAACAAAAAAACAAAATCAAAAAGAAAGACACAACAGACAGGTCAGAGAGCAAGTTCTGAAGACGTTAAAGGAGACAGCAGTTATTAAACAACATTCCAAGTTTTGAACATCTGTGAGCTCTGTACGATCCATCATCTGAAAATCGAAAGAAAATGGACCAACCACTTACCTACCAAGACACAGACCTTCACCTAAACTGACAGATTTGACAAACAGAGCATTAATCACACAAGCAGCCAAGAGGCTCGTGGTAACTCTGTACCTCAAGAAAAAGAATGTGTTGTCAGGACAACGATTTGATGTGCACTCAACAAATATGACCATTTATAATATATATTTTTAACATATCTGTTGAAACTGTCACAAACTTGGTTTTAAATATTATGCTATTAGAGCAGAATAATCCAGTCCAGTTTTGAAAAGCCTAGGTGTTGTAGTTTTAGAATTGGAGCAGTTCTAATGAGGTCCAGATCGAAAAAAAGGACTGAAATCAGCCGTTACTGAAGTTTCATAAATCACAAACTTGGTTTTATATATTCTGCTACTGGTTGACAATAATCTAGTCAAAGTTTGAGTAGATAAAATATGCTGAAGGTAGTGAAAAATTACACAGAATCTCCCTTTAGCCATTTCCCAAATGGCTAACCAACCAATCAGAAACCAACTTCAAGGAGGGTGGTTGGCTTGGTTAGAAGGAGACTTTGAGACTCACCCACAATGATGTGCAGTGCAGAGGTGACTGGGTCATTGGTTCCAACTGTGGCAAAGCAGATACAGTCTGTTGAACCTGAAACAGACAAAACAGTGATGAGCCAGCAGCTACAAAACAACACAGTAGAAAGCTCTACTGAGTCTGAGGTGATGGTCACATGCACTGTTCAGATAGTAAGTCATCTCCCTGATGACTGAGTATAAATGGCACAAAAGCTGAACAATATGGAAGTGAGAGACGAGCATGTGCAGTCATCTAACTGATGGGCTCTACACATTAGGACAAAAGAAGGAGTCCTATGCAAGAAGAGTGACTACGCCCTGTTGTACGTCCATTATCGAGCAAGAGTTCCCACGTACCAATAGTGAAGTGACTGTGGAAACCTTAGCAGGTGAGTGAAGTCCACATATTTCTATTTTAAAGGAATTTAGACTTATCTTAAAAGACATTTGTTAGGATAAAGAGCGCCTTAATCCCATAACTTTGAGAACATTGTCTTGTCCTACAAGAAGTGAGCTTAAGTTGAATGTGAAGTCAAATTGTCTCTAATGGTATGTTCACACCAAACACGATTTGAGCATCAGGCGCGTCTGGTTTACATTCAAAGTCAATGTGGAGGCGTGTTGAGGGCCCGTTGCAGTGCGTTTCGAGTGCCTAGCGCGACATGATTTCAACCGTGTGGCATGTTGCGAGCGTTTGACGTGTGGAGCGTATCCATCGCTCCACATAGACTAACCAAACTCACACTCAAAAAGTGGTGGGAACACGCCAAAAGTGCACACGCGTCGAACTTGAAGCGTCAGATGTGCATTATGCATTTGGTGTGAACACACCATAAAAGACGCACATCAGACCGGTTCTACAGTCCATCCACTGGCTCCCTGTAGCTCAGAGAATAGAATTTAAAATACTTCAGTTAGTTTATAAATCACTAAGTGGTTTAGCACCATAATAAAATAAAGATCTGCTGTTATTGTATTAGCCTTCCAGACATCTCAGATCTTTTGGTTCTGGTTCTGCTCTGCATCCTCAGAACCAGAACCAAACGAGGAGAAGCAGCATTCAGCTTTTATGTACCACAAATCTGGAACAAACTTCCTGAAAACTGCAAAAGAGCCGAAACACTGATAGCCTTTAAATCTAGACTAAAAACCCCTCTGCTTAGAATTGCTTTTGTACCATAATAAATGAAACGCTAACCAACATTTTGATGTTTAATGATGCCATTTGGAAAAATGTAATATTGCAATTGCTGATTTTTTGTGTTTTTATGAGATAAAGCACTTTGAACTGCCTTGTTACTGAAACAAACTGCAGAAATCAGAGTCAATAACTAAGGCATCTCACTAAATGTGTGCTCCTCATCCCAATTGTATCAGATGTTTGTTAGATATTTCAAAATGAAGCTCAGTTAGGAGAACTTTACCTGCAGGGATGATTCCAATGCGAAGTGAGCAGGGAGAAAGGTCTTCATCAGGACAGTTTGGATCTACACCATTGTCGATTTGTGTCCTCCAAACCAGACCATGGATGATCTCACTGAACATGCCATCTCCTCCCACACACACCACACTGAGATTTGGAAAAGGGGGATAGTGGCAAGTTGGAAAAAAATTAAATTGTTGTGTAAGGCTTTTTTGACTATTAACTATAAATGACAGCTTAGGGCAATTAATGCTTAAACTAGAAATTTTTATTTAAAATGACCAAGTCTGGGCACTGCCTGACCTTGAGGAAAATAACAGCCAAACAGTTGAGTTGCAGAAACTTTCTGTAAATGATGATAAGACTTTGGTTTTAAAACGACAGATGAAGGCATAAATCCAGCACTGGTGGTCTTTGAACAGTAAGGAACCACACATGTATGAAATAAATACAGACAACTTCTCTCTGATATACAAGAGTTTAAAAACAAAAATAATTCAACTTTACAGTTAAATACTTCAATCAACAAACTCACCAAGTTTGTAATACTCGACTAAACTACTGATAAAATAAAAAGAGCAATAAAACTAATAAACTGCTAAAAGTAAAAACAGTTAAAATCGAATAATACAAATAAAATCAATAAAATAATGCACTGATTTCACAGTTCGGTGAAATCAGAGAATCTCTTAGTCGGGATGACCCAACCTTGAATGTAGAGAAATTTCATCCTTATCTTTTGTGGTTCCTCCTTAAATTCCAGCAGGGTGGAAACACAATGAGGCTCACATGAATCTGGCTACAGCTGGAAGAGTGTTGTGAGTTATATCACTCTCACATAGGGATGATGTCAGTTGTCTTTTGCAATGACCCTCACTGAATATCAAAATATGAGTTTTAAGTGCATTATTTCTATACATGTGTAGCACAAGCTGTTCATATCAACCTCTCCCACGAGTCACCATAAATATGTTGTGTAATAATAAGTCTGATTTGGCTATTAATAACTATAAATAATAATAAAGGGTAATTATTAATTAATCTAGCAATTTAGATCAAAATTTTCAAGTTGGGGCACCACCTGACCAACAGGAAAATAATAATGGTGTTTTGTTGAATCAATAGCAGCCCCTGTGGTTTCAGAACTGCCAACTCACCCATCAACCTTGCTGAGCTCAGCGTCCGTCTTCAGATGATCCCTTGCATGATTGGCATAGTCAGTGACTATAGCAACATACAGAGAAACATACTCAAACAGAAGTTCATCATGAACTGATGTCAGTCTTAGCTACAGGGTGCAGGACCTACCAATGACATGTGTAGATATCCCAGCTTGAGCGAACAGTGGCGCCACCTTCTGCTCATAAATGCGTTTGCCCTGACGCTTCCCACCATATGGGTTGATGTAGACCAGCAGATTTCTGGGTCTGGTGGCTGTAACAACCAACAGTTCTTCATCACAACTGTTTTAACACTCATGTGTTTATTTTCCAGTCTCAGTGTGTGTGTGTGTGTGTGGGGGTGTGTGTGCGTGTGTGTGTGTGTGTGTGCCAAGTCGTACAGATGTTGGCTAGCTGCTCTCTGATCCTGCTGACCCAGTTCTGGCAGAGTACCCCATCTGGACACGTGAAGGTAACTTCAGCACAGCGCCAGTGGTGCTGACGACACCTCTCCACATACAATACTGAAATAAAGCAGAAGCCCCAAGTCAATTTTAGTTGTTGATTTTTGCTGACCACTGGCAAGTTATTGAAACAGTGAATTTTTTTTTTTTACAATGTTTATAATATAATGATATAATTATATAACACCATATAATTATATCATTATATAAATACAGTGGGGGGAAAAAGTATTTAGTCAGTCACCAATTGTGCAAGTTCTCCCACTTAAAAAGATGAGAGAGGCTTGTAATTGACATCGTAGGTAGAGACTCAACTATGAGACAAAATGAGAAACAAAAAATCAGAAAATCACATTGTCTGATTTTTAAAGGATTTATTTGAAAATAAGGGTGGAAAATAAGTATTTGGTCACTGACAAACAAGCAAGATTTCTGGCTGTCACAGACCT